>JAAEAF010014259.1:0-25518 GCA_011037195.1 Triatoma infestans
ATTTTTTCTTCTTCTCAAACTTGTCTCCGCAGTCTGGGATGGCACGTAGTTTCTTTACCTTATGGCGTCCAATTCACTACCTTGCTAGCAAGGTATAATGGAGCCTCCAGTGTAGAACAAGGTTCCACACATCCCCTCTTGGCCATCGATCCAGTCGACGAGGGGGAGTGTGAATACCTGGTTGTGCCAACCCTTTATTTATCAAATTATTTCGGGCACTTACGCGTAAATATTCCTTCTAGAATTAAATTGTATTGAATTTTGTATCTAGACTCTTGTCTACAATATACACTACTCTTTTTATATTATCAGAGATGGACTCAACTCGTTCATTTTATAATATATTTTCATACCTGAAGGCTATTTGCATTTAAGAGGAAGTACTTTTATAAATATTCCTTCCCCTAAAAATGTTTTACCTAAATTCTAAAAATATATACACTATTTACACTCACTCATACCATCGTTCATTCCGATAATATTATCACACTCGCTAATAAATACAAGCATACCAATAAATACAATCACACTAATAAATACATTCATACCATTAAATACATTCAAACTCTGCATCCACACGCAGGGAGAGTACTCGATATTCCTCTCCCTTTTTATAAAAAACTAACCTAAACCTAATCCTAAACACAAGCATACCAATAAATACAATCACACTAATAAATACATTCATACCATTAAATACATTCAAACTCTGCATCCACACGCAGGGAGAGTACTCTATATTCCTCTCCCTTTTTATAAAAAAAAACTAACCTAAACCTAATCCTAAATTTTGTAATAAACATTAATTCTCTTTAAAAACACAAATAGCCTTTCTTTATGGGAAGACCCTTCTTTTAACACTGCGCGCAAATCATGTGGCAGGCCTGCTTGCTCTCTATATTGACGCAGTGCCTGACACCCTTCCAATATATGTGATACAGTCAGTCTTTCTCTGCACCATGAGCATCTCGGTCTTCTGGCTCCTATTAAGAGGTGCCCATGGGTCATACGTGTATGCCCAATTCTAAGCCTCGTCCTTACTACCGATTCACGCCGCGGGAAACTCTCAGCTATTGCATTTCGCACACATGGTTTGATATCGTTCAATTTTTCATTTATGGCGTCCCACTGTTGCTGCCATTTTCTAGTTAATTTTTCTTTTATGAGAATTTGTAGATCATTCAGGCGTACAGGGGTCGTGTTGTCTACATGACCACAGGCAGCACTCTTTGCCGCCAGATCTGCTTTTTCGTTGCCGGACACACCAATGTGGCCCGGCACCCATGCAAATATTGCACCCTGCCCACGTGCGCGTAGCTGCTTTAATATTTCATAAATACTAACAATCATTGGATCTGCTGAGAATGTATCCCGGAGAGCCGACAATGTACTTAAAGAGTCTGACAATATGAGTACTTTATTGTAATTTTTATGGATCGTAAGTTTAAGGGCTTGGCATATTGCGTACATTTCTGCAGTGTACACAGTAGCATATGGAGGGAGTGTCCACATTTGGGTAACGCCCTCCGTGTACACGGCACAGCCTACACCGTTATCTATCTTCGACCCGTCTGTAAAGATAGGTCGGTAATCGTAATAAGTATTTAAAATTTCAAGAATTTTTTGTCGATAGATAACGGGAGGTGTTTCTTCTTTTTTATATTGGGCCAAGTCCATACGGACATAGGCAGGAGGTAGTAGCCATGGGGGCGAGGAGTTAAACCTCGACCCTTCTACTGGACAAAATTGCAAACCCTCCGCTTCCATTAGGCGTTTAGCTCTTAACCCAAGAGGTAGGGTCCGTGTATTTTGCTGTAGAGACTCTTCATTAGAATGGCTCTCAAATATGGTTTTAAACAATGGATGCATTGGTTTCCCCCATATTCCGGCGACATAGCAGAGCGTCAGCTGCTCTCTTCTTAGCTGAGGCGGCATCAACCCCGATTCTACGTAGAGGCTCTGCAGAGGGCTGGTACGGAAGGCGCCTGTTATCAGTCTTAATCCCTCGTTATATACTTTATCAAGTATCTTTAAGCGTGATTTGCGCGCTGAGCTGTACACAGGAGCTCCATATTCTAGCTTAGAGCGGGTTATGCAAATAAATATACGTTTTAAAATTTCGCGCTCTGTTCCCCATTTATAACTGGACAAGAATTTCAGTACATCTAGAGTCTTCTTTGCTTTAAGGTGAGTTGAGTCCAAATGTTCCTGCCATGTCAATCTCGAGTCAAATATGAGACCCAGGAACCGGGTGCTTTCCTTGTATTCAATGGGTATGCCATTCAGATATAAGGTTGGCGGTATATGTTCGCTTCTTAATCTGCAAAAATGCATGCACACCGTTTTGGTTCTTGAAAATTTGAACCCGTTCCTGGAAGTCTCAGCAGCCACTCGATTTATTGCCTGCTGTAGGGTTTCTCCAATTTCGCTTATATTATTGCCAGATAAGTATATGGCAAGATCATCTGCGTACAATGAAACCTGTAAGGAGTCTCCTACAGCTTCTGCTAAGCAATTTAGCGCCACTAGAAATAGAGTTACACTTAATACCGACCCTTGAGGAATACCATTTTCTAAGATTTTTGGAGTCGATAGAACAGACCCCAAACGTACTCTGATTCTACGTAGCTCTAAGAAGCTACGTATAAACTTGGGCAAATTTCCTCTCAATCCCCATTCGTAACACTTCCGCAGTATTGCATGCCGCCAAGTGGTGTCGTAGGCCTTCTCGAGGTCGAAGAACACGGCCAGCACGTGTTCTCTTCTCAAGAAGGCATTTTGGATGTATATTTCTAGGCGGCTCATTTGATCCAGCGTAGATCTATACCTGCGGAATCCTGCTTGATGCTGGCTGTAAAGCCCTCTGGTTTCTAGAACATGTACCAATCTATGATTTACCATTGCTTCGAGGACTTTACTCAAACAGGTGGTCAGCGAGATGGGTCTGTAGCTAGAGGGGTCACTGGGATTTTTCCCCTCTTTTGGGATCGGTATTATAATAGATTCCCGCCAACTATCGGGGTACTGGCCGGTCTCCCATATGCGGTTATAAAGATGTAGTAGCTGTTCCTTGTGCGAGAGAGTCAAATTTTTTATCATGGCATATGGGATTCCATCCACTCCTGGTGACGTATCCTTGGTTTTCCCAAGGGCATTTTCAAATTCGTGAATGGTCAGCGGGACATTATAACTTTCTATAGTGGCGATATCGAAGTCGAGTGGCTGCAGCTCCTCGTCACCTTTTCGCCTGAGAAACTCGACCGAGTAACTCTGTGAACCTGCCACTTGGGCAAAGTGCCTGGCAAAACACTCGGCCACATCGCTCGGCTCAGTGACAACGACATTTCCTTGAATGAGGGCAGGTACCGACGGTATTTTGCGACCTCCAGAGAGGGCTTTCACTTTGCTCCAAACCTCCTTTAGTGCGGTTGACGTAGATATGGTAGATACGTAGGAGGCTAGAGTTTCCTTTTTGGCATTTTTAATAGTACGCCTCTCTCTGGCCCTTAACTTCTTAAAATTAATTAAATTTTCTTCCGTCGGTTGTCTTTTGAATCTATTGAAGGCGCGCTTCTTTGCGGCGTTTGCCGTTTTGCATTCTGAGGTCCACCAAGGGACGGGAGGTCTACTGACTCTCCCACCGGCTCTCGGCACCGACCCATCAGCTGCACGCATTAAAGCTTTGAAATTTTTTGTGAAATTTTTTGTATCGGTAGTGACATCCCCTGTGAACTCTGGTGTCACCAAATTGGCTGTATAAGCTGACCAATTTGCCCTCCTAATGTCGTATCTCACAGGTGTGGCAAAGTCAGACCTGGAGATGGAGCTACTTACTTTAATTGGAAAGTGGTCACTTTGGAAGAGTTCTTCTAACGTTGTCCACTCCAAACGAACAGCTAAAGTGGGAGTTGCTAAACTCAGGTCTATGGCACTAAAAGTGCCAGAATACGAATTGAAATGAGTTGCGGCACCGTTGTTAAGTAGCATTAAATTATGATTGTTTATTATCTCTTCGAGAGCCCTGCCTCGCGAGTCGTTCAATGCTGAACCCCACCAGGTATTGTGAGAATTAAAATCTCCCATGACCAGAATCGGTGAGGGCAGCTGCGAGAACAGGTTTTCCAGATCACCCCTCCGCCAATAAATGTTAGGCAGGTAAACACTCACTAGGGTAATCTGTAACAGTGCCGCCAGACGCACGGCCACAGCTTGAAGGTTAGTATTAAGAGATAGCCGCCTACCAGGGATATTTTCCCTTATACAGACGGCAACTCCACCGTGCGCTCTCCCACCTGGAGCCGGCTGTACCTCCTTACTATAAGTAACATAACCAGGGATCCGCATAGAATGCCCCGGACGTAATTTAGTTTCCTGGAGGCAAATGCCAAAGGGTCGGAATTCCGTAACTATTCGACGTAACCCTTCCATGTTATTTCTATAACCCCGCAAGTTCCATTGTATAGCCGACTCAGTCATATAACAAAAGTATGGTGACCACGTATGGCAGGAACACTAATAAATTCAATACACGTAAAATCAAGGTTAAAATATAATTCATATATACAACTATATACAAACAAAGAAACACTTCTAAACGTGCACTATATACAAGATATATTCCAATGATTGAAACAAGCATTGTTTCTGGTTTTTTAACCACTAAATAAGTTTCATTCGGATGACGCCTGTTTTCTAGGTTTACCTTTTGGCCATCCCTTCTTTTTCGAGGTTCTGGGAGGGCGGTCCGAGATGTTTCCGCCCTCTGACTCAGAGGCGTCAATGTCTGTTCCTAGGAGCTGCCAATTTTGGCGCGAAGAACAGACATTTGTGCTGGAGGAGCGTATTCCCCCAGCGAGTTTCTTCATTCTACTACCTCGAGTCATCATGGGTGAGCGAGGTAGCGATATAATTTTTGCCTGCTTTCTTCTGGGTGATCGGCGAGGCGGACTTACCACCTGCCAGGTATCCTGTGAAGAAGCAGGATTTGTTGGTGGGGTTGATCCCACCTTGATTTGTTGTTCCCCTAATATGTTAGGGGTTGGTGCGGCTAACCTAACGGTTAGCGATGCCCCTGTTGGGGCAGTTGTTCTTGATGGTGGAATCTCATCCACCTTAATGGTGTTGCCCCTTAAGGCTGGGGACGGGCCCTTTATTAGCTCAGCGCTGAGCGCGGGTGTTTTCGCTTTTTGGGAGAAAGTCACATCCGGGAAGACATAAGATCTACTTTCAACAATGGCCCTAGCTTCGTGATAGGGCAACTGCTGAAGTGTTTTAATTCTTTGAATTTCTTTTTCCTTCTTCAAGACAGGACACCCAGCAGCTCGCTCTCCTCCACAATTGACACACTTAATTGGCGGAGTGCACTCTCCTTCATGGGAGGGCTTCCCACATGCGCAAATAAGCTGCGATGCACTGCAGCGTTGGGCTGTATGTCCAAACTTCTGACACTTGAAACATCTCATTGGCGATGGGATATAGGGTCTCACTTTTAATTTGTAGAAGGCAGCATCAATTGTGGAGGGGGGTTTTGGCTTATCAAATGTCAGTATTAAGGAGGCCGTGTCGATTAATTTTTCCCCTTGTCTCCTCTTTATTCTCCTTACTTCCAAAACACCCTCATGCGCTAAGCCTTCCTTTATATCCTCCAAGCTACTGTTAAGGAAGTCCTTACATGTGATGACTCCTTGTGAGGAGTTAAGACGCCTGTGGGGGCCTATTTCTACTTCCTCATCCATTATCTTCTTCAGCCCTAAAATAACAGTAGCTTGGGCACGGGTTTCGGCTTCGATACAGATCGAGCCATCTCCCTGTTTCCTGATGCTTTTAGTTTTTTCCCAGCGCATTTTTTATCTCTTTGCTCAGCTTGAAAGAGCATGTACTAGTGAAGGTACCTTCTTTTCTCTTGATAATAAAAAACCTTGCCCAGTTATCTTCATCGAAGTTCAGAAGACGTATTCATTCTCCAATTCCTTTAGCACTCACATTGCCACCTCTTGCTTTCTTCCTTGGCGGGGAAGCGGGGACGAAGGGCTGCAATGTAATTGCAAACCCTTCCTTACTGGTTGTCGTTGTATCCATAGAGACGTCATTATCCTTGCCAGTGTCAGTTGCCGATTTTCCATATCCTGAGGTAGATGGAAGGGAATGCATAGGAGGAGGAAAGTTAGTAGGGCTGGAAGAAGTGATGGGTAAGATGAAGTTGGGAGGGTTATTGGGAAGTGTGGGTGAAGGATGGGGGTTAATAAGGGATCGAGTTATGACCGTTTTTAGAGAGGTGGACACCTCTGGTATTTTATTTTTTAATGAATCACTCATATTGTTCCCACGAGCATCCAAGGTAGGACTGTCACCCACAGCAGAGCCTGGTTACTGTGAGAAGGCTACGTTACAACCGGAGGTCGCCTGGTATCCGGAGGGCACCGTTCGAGGCGGCCAAGATCCCCGCCACCAACCGACCCTCAGCACGGTAGCTCACACTTTGAGTTGGGGCCCTAAATGTGTATCCTGTTTGCGTGGATGTGTAGCATATGTTTGGATGTGTACATGTATGGTTGTTGTGTGTGTGTGTGTGTGTGTGTGTGTGTTTAATGTATGTGTCTTATTCCCTGTTCAGTATACCCCTTGTCAGGCTGGGCTAGTAGGGAGAGCCGACCTCCCTAAGAAGTGCTAATCACTTCCCCCATATCCTGTTAGTCGCCTCTTACGACATCCCGGATTTGGAGCAGGCCTATTCTGTCCCCGGTCCTGCAGGGGCCTTCTGTCTTTATTGTTTACACTTGAAGAAATTCAAGTCAAAAGTTTTTCTAAAACAAAGTAAGAAGTCTTTTTATATCTTGTATATATATATATATATATATATAAAGATATCAGACTAAAGCATTTGTTGTGAAAGAAAAAGATCATCCCGTATATTTATTTTTTTAATTTTATTTGTATGTGCTGCAAACTTTGGAACCAGTGTATTCCTGTTCGTCATGGCACACTATACATCCGATAATGACAAGATTAGGTACACAAAATTTGTTGGAAACAAATGATTTCCTCTTGTTTCACCTCGTACAGTTCTAATTGACTTTTCCAAAATTCTTGAATGATTTGCCGATTTTTCAGCTACTAGAAAAGTACCTAGTATTAAAACTTCAACTCAAGGACGAGCTTTAATGTTCAAGCTCTTGGAGCATGCCAAAATTTGGAAGAAAATCATTGAAGTCGAATTCGACAAAATCGCTACAATAACAAAAAAAACTTCTTTTAATAAAGTATTGAATGAAAACTTCATCTTGAACTTTTGCAGACACCTAATAAGATAACAAGTTTAAACTTAACAGTGTTTATTTTGTTTTTGAGTAATTTTGTTCACAAATGTTATACAACATCAAAACTCAATTAAAAATCTTTAATACGTTCGCAATATAACCTAGACATAGGAGAAAATGAAAAAAAAACAAAAAAAAAACAGAAAACAACTTGTTGTGAAATATTCAAAGCGACTTTTTGTCACACTTTCCTAAAGTCCTTAATTCATGCTTTTTAATTTAAATAGAATAATATTTATTTTAACCAAAGTTTACTAACTTTTTTATTTTATTTTCATCTATTTTACGGTCGTGTCGAAATTCTGAACTTGAGTTTCAACAGGACGTTTCGAAGTCCTCATGAAGAGTGTGAACGTGAAAATACATTGAGTGTGTCAACGATACATCTCAAGAATAAAAAAAAAACAAATAAAAAAAAAAATCACAGAAAGCTAAACTTAATATTCCTTTAGGTGCCATCAACATATCTGGTAATAAGGTTTTGGTGAACGAGCATTCATTAACCGGAAGTGACACGATTTTTTTAAAAAATGGGGCCATTTTAACTTCTTATACTATCAAAACACTAAAATTCTAATATTTTAACAGGAAATATTTTTCCAAGAAAATGGGTTTTTTGGGGGGGATTTCGGGGGAGTGGCATCATTAAGCTTTTTCTTTTAAACACGATTTCAGTCATATCTGTGGATCTACAACCTAAAGGATATTGAGCTACATTACGAATAGTGCTAGAATTCCAAATTCGAAGAGAATTGTTTGATTGGAAGTGCTAGTTTGCAGAATAGGTTTTTGAGTTATGTTGGAATCTTCTCAAAAATAGCTATAACGATTTCCATAAGGAATGCTCCCAGCACAGATAATCATCGAATCACTTTTATTGTAACCGTTTTTAGCAAAAGTTAATTTTAGTGGGTTTTGTGGAATTCGCGATGTTAAATATCAAATATGATTTGTTAATACTAGCGCTGTCTTGTAAACTACAATATTATATTCAACTATTATCTGTAGGTTAGGCAGGTCACAGATCTCCCACCTAGTTTAGAGAGAATAGATAAACAAATATATTGAAAATTGCCAATTTGTAATTGTATCAAATATTACTAGAGAATTTCGAATGTTCAAATAAGATTTTTTTGTTTGTTTGTTTGTTTATTGGAGCCAACATAGTATTATTAGTGTCTCTAACTGCTGTTAGGGGGAGCATTGTAATCGTCTCTACTTTTCACCGGAAATACACATTTTGATGTCCCCTGAGTTCAAAAAAGTGGGTTGTTATGGTACGCGGCTACCCTTTTGAATTCAGCAGTTAGTAGTCAATTTTATTTTATTTATTTATTTATTTTTTTTTTATGATGTTTTATGGGGAAAATATGTAAAGGAAAATGCGAAAGAGGAATGTATTGGAAAGATAGATTCACGGAGAAATTGAGGAGGAAGGAAGTGGAATAGAGTATACGTAATGAAAGTAAAAGTAAGAAAATAACAAATGAGTGAGTAATATAACATAATAATAATAATAATGAGTAAAGATAACAAGAAATTGTTAGATGTATAAACAGCAGTGCACAATAGAGTGGCGTGTGCGGAAGAGCATGGACACGGACAATAGTAGCTGGCGGCCGGCTGCGGCGTGAAGTAACGCTCTAACTCTCTCGGTTTTTACCGGATTTTTTTTTTCAATTTGGAATATTCTCGCCTGCCTGTTCGTCAGCCTGGGAGCAGCGGACATTCACCTAGAAGGGGATTGTGCAGACAGATGAATTTGAGAGTCGAGCTACACCAGAAATGCACCGCATCACCAAACAACAACGAATAGGGGAAAACAAGAGTGCATTCGTCAGTCAAATGGAATTTTCTTTTCATATATTTGCTAGCGTATTATATTGCTATCGTTTGATACTTTTTCTCAAAGAAAAAACACAATAAAAAAGGGGAAAAAGGGTGAGATTAATTTATGAACGAATATTTTAAATTGATTACGCTGTAATATAATTGTTTTTCTAATCTAAGAGTATCAATTTTGAGTTTATTTTATTGGGGAGAATTTTACGAGGAGTTATTTTTGTAGCTTTGGAATTTTTTATTTTTATTTTTATTTTTTTTTTTTGAAGAGGAAGATTGTTCGAATTTTTTTTTGTTTTCTTTTTTTTTGAATTGTGTAATTTAAGTAAAATAAATTTGTATTTTCTAGGTAAGGTTGTGTATTTAATATACTGCAATCCTCCCCCCTTTTTCTGTCCGGAATAAGAAAAATAAGAGGCACTGAGAGCATAGGATTGGAGAAAGGTGTTAAAGGGAAACATAATTTTTGTGTAAGCACTACATTCCACTTCCCAGAAATCGTAAGGTAGGAGCTTTTACTTTCTCTTCCTTATTTGTTCACGCATACAGTTTGCAAATTTTAAGGAAAGATTTAAATAACAAAAAAAAAATGTACATTCATCTTTCGTCAACCTATGAACTTCAGGTGAGGACAGGCGACACTAGTTGGACAGAAAAAGCTCACCTATTAGGCAGGCCATTAGCAAAGGCAAGTGTCTCTGAATTGAGTAACTGGGGTTCAATCCTCGCTGTTGATGTTGTTGACAGGTTACTTTTTTTTTAAATATATTTTTATTATTTCCTGGTGCAAAATATTATTTTATTAATTTTGTTGTTGTTGTATCTAAGCCTCTATTTAACCTAATTTAATTGATTTTATTAGGGTTATTATTAATTATTATTGGTGTTAAAGTATCAACATCCTTTTTTATAAGTACAGACCTTTAAGTCCTGTGGGGCTTCCGTCACATTCCCCACTAGACGTTCCCCATGTGGGGCCCAACCGTTATTATTTAATTGGGTTTTTTGTAAACTTTACAGTCATTCTTTTTGAACCCACACCCGTCTCCTTCTGAGCGAGAGCACTAAATGTGGTTTGGTAGTGTATGTGAACAGCAAAGCTCAAAAACGAAAAATATCAGAAAGTTCACAAAATTGACATTCCTTGTGGATCCGATAGGAACTTCCCTTTCAAAATTTCTCAACCGGAAATATCACTTTTCTGAATGGATTATTAGTTTTTTGCCGTTTTTTTTTAAACAGCTCCAGCGAATTTCTTTTAAACTAACTATATGAATTATACATTATAAAGAGCAACAACTATTGTTTGTTACATACATTTCTCTGGGGAAATTCATTTAAGGGAGTTGTTTGGGAAGTTGTGGAGGTATGTTTTCCTCCAAAGTACTATTTCAATTTATTATATATTAGTGACATTTAAATAATATTAAATAGAATTAAATATGTTGCCAATATTGCGAGTTTAAAGAAAATCGGTTAGCTGAAAGTGCGGACTTTACTGAACAATTTTTTTCAGTTTTCAGAGATATTCTCGAAAACTACTTCATCACAAATTTCATTAAACTGGTAGTTATCGACAATACATACAAGGAGCTGTTATTTGTACTTTTATTTGAAATATATCACTGGAAAAATTCATTTAAGGTGGTACTTGGGTGAGAGGCGGGATTGTGTTTTCCTATTATGGTTAATTATACAATTTTATCGTTTAAATAATATGAATAAAATGCACCGTCAATATTAATATAAGTTTGACTAAATATATAGTCCAAATTCAGAGTTTGAAGAAAATCGCTGTTAAGTAGCGGAAGTGCGTTTTTGCTGAAGCTATTTCTTCTTTTTTTTTCCAATTTTTTCGATAAAATTACCGCTGGGTTTCATTATTTTAAGGTGCGTCTACATTGGACGCTCTGCTCAGCGCCGAACAGTTCGCTCTGGAGCGGCGCAGAGCAGAGCAGGCTATGGTGACGGCCAGTTGCGCCGCTCCATGGAACTTGTAACCACAAGGAACGCCATAACACTCAATGTCGGTACATCAAAGATAACTTTGGTTATCTTCTAGGAGATCTACTGGCACATCAGGTACATGAACAGGTACATCAAACTCGTCAAGGAATCACCGGTTGCCAGAAAACGAAGACTTATAGCTAACCACTCATTAGGTGGTATGGCAGTGCTCAAATTACTATCTTTTTTTTTGTACAGCCGGTTGGATCAAATTAAGTAAGTATCCGAAACCTTAAGGGAACTTTCTACAAAAGTTTTCAAACTGACCGACATTTCCTATTTCCAGCTCCTATAAAAGGCATTCCCCATCAAATAACTCCCGACCTTTTAGTATCGGAGTAACCCAATACCGACGTTACCTACTCTTTTTAACTTGATTTTCGTTTAATAAATGATACAATACTATAAAAGCAGCACTAACATTTCGTACCCGCTGCATGATGAGATGCTTATATAATGACAAACAAGGTGGAATAACCTGTGCATTCACAAACGTTTCGCGCGGTTTAACTATGTTCGAGGGAGTTTGTTGCAGCGCGGCGCGGAGCAGAGTAGGCGCACCTTTACAATAACAATAAATACACAACTACCACTTTTATGGGGGAATTCTTGTCTGAGAGATGGAGAGGGGAGAGTATGTGGTTATTAAGATTAGATTCTCCAATTGATATAAAATTGAAGGTAAACAAAGTAAAGATTATAAATATTGTCATTAAAATCTTTGTAAATTGCAGTAAAAGAAAGACGCGTAAGTGATTCACACCAGATTTTTTGTTGTTAAAGTTAATGTAGAAATCATGTCAAAGTAGATAAAAAGAAAATAAAAATAAACATAAAGGTAAATAATTTATTAGAAAATAAATAAGAAAAAAAATTCACCCACTTCAAAAAAATAAAAACTAAATAAAGCGATGACATCAGAGGGAAAAGCATACATTACTTGGAAATGTTAAGATTACAAATATTTCTGTAAATAAAATTTGATGTCCATTAAAATAATCCAGAGTATGATAAAATTTATCGTCATATAAACAATGCTGGTTGCATTATAAATGGTTGAGCCCCGAAAGGAAAAGTTACATTCAATCTTGTATTCGACAAACTGCGTTCAGAGTAAAATGTACTATTACATTAATGTGGTTATTAGTGTAGGCTTCTTTGCTTATGTGAGTATAAATTTTATTTATATTAGTTTACCCATTTTATAATAAATTAAGTCTGCCCCAAATTAAATCTGCCTCTAAATTTTTCCAATTTATATCTGAATTTTATCTCTTACCTTTAAATCTACTTAATAATTCATAGGAACGATTCACTGGGTGTGTTCGTGGTTAAGGGAATAGCGAATGAGTTTTATAGGCAACGTGCGATGTGTATTAAGACAATGCATGTGCATAACGAGGGCTGGACTATCATTCAGTCTATGAACAAATTGATACATTGTGCAATCTTCTCGCCAGAAAGAGAAATACGAGTATATGGATTTTACTATTTAAAATTAAACAGCATCATAGTAAGTATTTGAAAGGTGTCCCCTTAGTTCTTGACTTCATGATGCTCTTCGGATTTCAGCGCGACTGAAGGCCTGAAATTACTGGGTTTTTATATGATTTTTGGTAAGATGAAGATTGTTACGTATTCGCCCTTAAGAAAGAAAGCTTGCTAAAGCTGGGCCCATTTCATGCCAATCTAGTGTTGATAAGGCTACATAAAGCACAGTTTCCATCTTGTGATAAATTTCCTCAACAAAGGAGTATTTATTTCATTACACATCTATGTGGAACCCCCCTTAGAATATCCAAAATATATGGAAAATTATATTTTTATTTTATTAATAACTTTCTATTTAGTATAATCAGCTTCTAAGGCTGTTAATCACACAATCAACAAAAATCCAAATTTTAGTTTTAGAATATCGTCTAAAGTCTGCTCGATCAATCATTAAAAGTAATATCTATAAAATTTACTGCTTTCAAATGCACAGTTTCTTTATTTTAAAAAGAAACACTTTCATTCCAACCATGAATAGCTGAACGAAAGTACGACTTTTCTAATTTTTTTTGAAAATCCCTCGAAAAAGTCTGCAATATTTTCTCTTTAAACTTGGAATACTGAGTGTGCAGTTTATACAGCTCTCAGCATTATTTGAAAGATTTTCGAGGAAAACTTTATTTTGGAGGCATAGTGGGAGTAGTCAAGAAGAAGGTGCCACCAATGTAAACATGTATAGGTATAACTAATATAATTTAGCTATACCTTTTGCCCGAAAATCCAACAACTTTGCTCTTCTCCATCCTTATTTATTTAACATATATTTCATATTTATAGAGGAATCATACTCAATTAGGATCACAGTGATTGCAGCTAGGTTATGTGAGTGTTTCAATCAAAAAGTTTTCTTTTCCAGGTGCAATGCTATTTGGATTCTAATGGACTGTGTACAACACAAGAGATGACCTGTTCGAAAAATTGTTCCGCTGTAGCATACTGTCCTGGAGTGGGAGCAATGCCGTTTTTGCGCGGATGCAATGCTGAAACACCATATTGTAATCAGGGCAATTGTACTAATTCATACAATCCATTTTGTAATCAACCATATACTCCGTTGATTTATTGTCCGTATACAGACGGCACTTATCCAGATCCACATGATTGTACAAGATTTCATATCTGTTTAAATGGTATCCCATATACATCTCACTGTAACAGACCTGGTTTAGTGTTCAGCACTGAAACACTTTCTTGTGTAAGAGAAAGTGATGAACATCAATGCGGTAAAGCAGTATGTGCGGGTAATGGTACCTGGGTTACATATAGTACTGATCAAAGATATGCATTCTATTGTCTAAACTCATTGCCGACTATTGTAAAACGTTGTAACGAAAGTTATGTTTTCAATACGAAAACGGAAAAATGTGAATTTAAATGTACTAAAGAAGGACTGTTCCAGGATGATGGCCCTAATCCGGCGAGTTATATTGAATGTTCACTGCTGTACGGCAGGGATTATCTATTAACGAAGAGAAACTGTCCAAATGATGAAAATATAAGATCAGTATTCGATCAGAAAACTTCACAATGTATTCTTATACTATATCATTATACTACCACTGCAAGTAACTATACTAGATACATTAACACACTAACAGAAAAAGTTGTTAAAATTTAATTACTGAAATAAATGAAATTTTGAAATATATTTTTGTTATCACGTGTTTTGGCTTATGTTTTATTTAAACTCTCTCTCTTAACCAACACCAAGCTGACACCAGCTGCTTCAGCGCTATGTTTATCTTAACCGCATTCTTCAACGAGTTCTTAACTGTTCAACCACTCCCAGTCGTTTACTGAACAGGCAAATAATTCTACAACTTTCAAGGAACCAAACTACCACTCAGAGCTATTCCATTCCCTCATGTCCAAACAACATACTTCCTCATCCTTTACACTTTCCAGATGGCTTTATATTTTTTGGTAACCCAACATCAATTAAAATAGTAATTTGCAACCAAGATTTACTTCCACCAGTCAGAATACCACGCTATCAATTTTTGGCGCAACAAAAGTTTTAAGAAACTAAAAGATAATTAAATTATATACTAAGTACTAAATACTAAGAGTCCTTTAAAATTCGCGAAGTAATTACTATATTTGTCTTGTATTTGAAATTACTTTCTATAGAAATTTATCTTGGTACGCCCTGGGAAAACCTTGACCTTAAGGCACCCCCCTCCCCGATCTAAAGAATATTTAAAAATTATCTTACTATTGAAAACTCTCCAAGTAAGTATATGGCTCGAAAACATTATCAAAAATAAACCGTCAACTGAAACTTTAAATTTTTCCAACAGATTTTCGATTTTATATGAAGTGTTCTTCCGCTACAGACCATACTGTCCCATCACCGAACAGTGAGTTGTAGACACCCCTAGGAAGAAAAAATCTACATGTACTTCCGATGAAATTTCAATTTTGATAATGTGATCACCATCTCAATACTTCTCTATACCAGCAGTAACAGAAAGTAATAAAATGATTGTCAATTTGAGTTGCGAGAATTGGTATATATATCAAAACTTATCAATTAATTATATAAGTATCAAAGAGTATGTGAAAAACTAAATAAATAAGGGCTATGAGAGAAAACTGTGTGTACATACACATAAGATAGAATGGTTGCATGTTTATCTGACACTATAGAACAATAATAGCCAAACGTCAGATGATATGACCCTGACTATTTAAATGATATGGCGGCTAACATGTAACGACGAATCATCAACAATATATAGTGCAAGGTGTTTTTTTTTTTTTTTTTGAAACGCTTATAATTGAATACCACCGCAATATTATTAAATTTGAATGGTCAATTTTAATATCGATATTAATATAAAAAAAATAAATAGCGTTTCATAGAATCTTAATTCAATTGATTGTATTTGAAATTAAGTAAATCACTTGGACGGATGCGTGGTTTTTAGAGGGAGATAATTAATAAACTAAAACTACAATTAAACATATAATTACCATATATTACTAAATACTAAATTAATATAAGTAAGAGAGAGAGTGAGAAAGTAAGTGATGAAAGCGGTGATGTGAGGGGCGGTCAGTCTTCTAGAGTATGAACTCCAAAAGGTGGCGTAAACTTAGGGCGCTCCATGTTTCCTAAACACCTGACTGGCCTAAGAGTGGAAGCAGCGACAGTAGCTTTATCTTGCGGATCACGAGTGAACTATTGATGTGCTATCCCATATTTTATAAATAATTTTATTTGTGTAGACTATTGATTACAATTATTAACAAAAAGTTTTCTATGACGAACATAAAAACCTAATTTTTATTCATTTTCTTTTTTATTATCCTTCAAAAAAAAAAAAAAAATTAATTATCGATTAAATAAATTAACAATAAAATCATTAAAAATTAAAACTAAAATTATGGCAATAACGTTAATATAAGATGTACTGGTATAAAATATTAAACTATAAAAAAATAAAAATGTTCAACTAAATTGGTTGAAAATCCAATCATAGGGAGAACATTAAAATTGAATGCATTTTGATAAAAAAAAAACATGGTGATAGCTTCAAGTGTTGGTACTACTATACGTATTAATATCACAAAATGAAATTTTTCCCCTGTCAGTGAACTTCATTTGACAGACATTTTTTAGTTTCGGCCCTTGATAAAATTATAAATAAAAATCAATGATATATCCAGAGAAGGTATAATCGATAAATGGAAAAACCATGGAATTAAATAAATGAATTAGAACACTATATGAACGGAAGTTCCTGAACATTTCTAGATCGTTAGAATTAAGTAATCTAGCATTTCTTTAAAATTAAAAATGAAAAAATTATGTGGATAAACAAAATCATTCGGCATTCTCTCAATCGGGAATCTTAACTTACTAAAAGCATTTTTTTTTTTTTAGGGCAGCCGATAAGCCAGCTTCCATAGAAAAAAAAACCATAACTCGGAATAAAACTTACAAATAAAAGATGTACGTCATTGTATAATAATAAAAAATATAATGAAACTCGTTGGTGACTTTATGGAGAAAATTTAAAAAAAATTGATCAGTACATTATTCAAACTCTAAATTTTTGGCAATACCTTTAATTCTGATTAAAACTATATAGATAATATTATAATCGTTTTAATTGAATTAATTAGCATAACCTCACCCCTCCTTTAATTTCACTCCTTAAATGACTTTTTCCTAAAAAATTTTCCAAATAAAATTCATTGACATAAATATATGTTCGTGTATATACACAACTTGAAGAAAACCTTTTAAGCCATTTCCAGGAGAAACTAATAAAAAAAGTAGAAAAAATATTCTATAATCTGTACTTTCTTTTCATAAATTTGGACAGATAACTTTCCTGTCGAATCCTATGGTGATATCCAAATGGAATATCCAATTTTAACTCCTTGTGAATTTTCGTTATTTAGTTCACATAAATAAACAAACACATACACAAACAGAGACATTTTCTGAAAATCACTTTTTTCGGGGTAAGGGGGCCACGAAACCATTGTTTCCGGTGAACCCTGTATTTTCGTTCATTTGACATGATCGTAATACTTCCTCTAATAAAGAATAGGATAAGAGAAAGTATAAAGAAAAAAAAACAAAAAAAAAACACTTTATTAGAGGAAAACATAAATCCAACGCCTCGCAAAACTTCCTTAAATGAATTTTTCCGGAAACCGTGAAGAAGAAATACATGTTTTGAAGTTCTTTATCCGAAAAAAAAAACGTGTGCAGAAATTTGTGGCGGTACCAATGTAATTCAAATTTGACATTCTAGTTTCTCATTGCAATAATTAAGTTTTCATCAAAATCAATCAAGAGGAAATATTAATTCAGCTAATTATAGCATATCAATGTTTCACGATACATTGATTTAAGTATCATATATTACATAAAAACTCAAGTCAGGTTTTTAAAGAATCTATAAGGAGTAAGAAAATATTACATTTTAATCAAATCCATAAGATGTGTCGAAAGATGTGCTTTATTTTTGCCAGAGAACCATAAATGCAAGGAAAAATGTCCTAAATATTTTCACTGTTCAGGACAAATGATACCATAGCACCAAAACCACAATTATAAAAAAAGGGGGTATCTATAAGATTCCATGTAGCTGAAAGGAAATTATATTGGCCAACAGAGGCGGGTAACGGCATTATTCGCTATTATTCAGATGGCTCTAGGCAGAAGGGACTGGCCTGTCAGAAGCGGGGGCATAGTTGCAGGAGTTGGTAGAGGGAGTTCGGTGGCCTTGGGTGGTTTGGCCACTGTTTTCCAGTCCAGGTGGTTGGCATTATTGAATGCTGCCGCCTTGTGGGGAAGGGGCAGGGAGAGAATAAAGAGGTGCGGATATTCTCTGATAGTCAGGCCGCACTGAGGGCTTGAGCAAGCCATGGTGGAGCTCCAAACTAGTGGGAGAATATAGGATAAGGCTTAACGCCTTGGCTCGGAGGGGTAAGGTGCGTCTCTTTGGGATACCCGGACATGCGGGAATAGAGGGCAATGAGATGGCGGATCAGTTGACTAGGGAGGGATCATGATTACCACTTTGTAGTCCTGAACAGCTCTTGCCGCCACTAAGAGGTTTCGTGATAAACAGATTAGACTTTGTAAGTCGAGAGTCTTGGATGCTGGGAGGACACGCAGGGGTGCCTCCAAGCTTAAAGATATATAAAAGGAATCAAGCAGGAAGTTTCGGATTACCTCCTGTCCCTTAGTAAGACAGGTCTGAGACCTTAGTTGGGGTAGTGACTGGATACACTTGGGTGTCTTGTTACTTGTTTAACATAGGGAGGACGTCTAGTCCCATTTGTCAGAATCGCGATGACGGAGTCAGGGAAACGGGTATCACTATTTATGTCAGCGTCCCCGTTTTGCTGGTACTAGGTTTCGTGTATTTGGGAGGGGACCACTATTGCAGGATTGCCTGGGCGAGTTGAAGTTCAAGGATATCTTGGGATATTGTAGACTGACCAGTAGGCTACCGGGGAAGACTATTTAAGGGGCATCGAGGGGGATAAAAGCCATATAAGCTTAGGTGCCATACCACCAGGCACCCGGTTAATAATAATAATATAGGACTGACCAAGAGACTAGTCACAGCGCGACTAGAGCAAATTAATTGTCTCAATGAAGGCACAGGGAGCTCAACGAAAAGAAAAAGATAATAACTGATTTTCAGAACAAAACAAGGCTTCAACTTCGGTAAAACGACTATGGTTTGTGATAAATAAACTTTGCGATCCGGCAACCGATCACATACTGGGAGGGGAAATTAAGCCCTGGCCACTCCCAAGATGGATGGGGAAGTTAAACTGATTTGTTTTATAACCATCCATTCTGTTTCTACGGCCATTAGTCAAGAGGAATTTGAGACTTTAAATATCCAGTATGATTTGTTCATTATGGCGCCTCTTCTCGATTCAACTATTAGCTGCAGATTAGACAAGTAATGTATCCACAACCACCTTTATAGATTTTCGCTAGTGGCGAATAAATAAAAAAATGTATTGAAATTTGTCCCTTTGTAATTGTATTAGTCCCCAGTAAGAGAAAGTTCTTTTGTTTCACAACAGGTTTTTCAATATTTTCTCTCATTCCTAGTAGGAGGAAATATGGCATTTCTTATCAAATTTTCGTAATTGATTTTTTTATTTCGAAATATATGTGTTGTGGCCTCTGAGAACGAAAAAATGTTTTTAGCGGATGGTCTGTGTTTGCGTGAGGTGTGGGTGAGTGTGGTGTGTGTGTGGGTGTGTGTGCAAAAATAAAATATCTGAAAAACAAAAAGACAAAGAAAGAAAAGATTACATTGGTATATCGCTTAGGTACCACTGCAACCCATCTATACGAAGGTTTCGGTCAGAATCTAGCAACCGGAAGTTCAATTTCACTGAATCATTTTTTTCTTCACTTTTTCACGATTTTGACGAAAACAGCTTCAAAGATTTACTTCAAACTTCGCCTGCTAACTACACATGTAAATCACTTTTATTTTAAACATTTCTCCAGGAAATGTGATTCTGGATGTGGTCTGGACGCCATGCTGTCCTGTAAAGTATCATTTAAGTAGTATTTTTTCTTTGAAGAAAAGAAGGATTGAAATTTCTCGAATTTCAATTTTCAATGAAAAATTTGTCAAATGAATTGTTCTACTTGCAGTAAGAGAAAGTCGTGTGAGTGTTTCTCACTAGGTTTTCTCACATGAATAAGTAAATTTATCGCTAATGTTTGCCACTCGCTGCCAAACACCAGAAGTGACCGTTCTAAAACCGGCCTTAGGAGAATTCGATGTATGGAACACATTATATATGAAACCAGATAAAGTTAAGTTATGTACAAATATCCTAATGATCTAATTGATGCTTTTTAATTTAAATTGAATAATCAAATGTCCCCACCACTGCTATATTTATTGTGGTTAAAATTGGTTATCTTCATTTTTTTGTTTAATTGGAACTAACATACTTTTTTTTCCTTGAAAGTAAATTTAAAATGTGTCAAAGTAAATAAAAAGAAATAAAAATACATATAAAAGTAATTAACATTTAATGATTTATTAACTAATAAACGAAAAAAAATTGAAAAAAATGAAAGAAAAATTACCTAATTTAAAAAAAAGAGGCGAAATAAAGCGATAACATCACAAGAAAAGCGTACGTTACTTGGAAATGTTAAGATAACATAATATTTTAAAAAAAAAAATTTGATGTCTATTAAAATAATCCAGGGTATAATAAAATTTATCTTATCAATTAAACAATACATTATATTGTTGCATTATAAATAAACTCCAAAAGGAAAAGTTACATTTAATCTTGAATTCGACAAACTGCGTTCAGTAAAAATGTACTATTACATTAATGTGGTTATTAGTGTAGGCCTCATTGCTTATGTGAGTATTTAATTTATTTAAATTAGTTTTCCCATTTTATAATAAATATTTTACTTAAAACAATAGTTTAATTATAAATAGCCTCGTATGATTATCGATCAAGATAATTGCCATATTTTCATATTTATAATCGTTCAATGATTTCAAACTGATTCCTAGCTACTATCAAAACGAATGTTGACAAATATGTTGAAGGGAAATTCACTGGGTTCTTTTAGGTTTATCGAGGGGGTGTACGGCAGCCTAGATAGAGACTGTCCGCCCTACAGGTCACGGAATGAAGACACTCTTAACCTAAAACATCCTATTCAGATTTCTATCTTACTCGTAAATTTTCTGATCTAGAAAAGTTTTTGGAGCATGTCTACTTCACAATTTTTCTTCCTCCAGACGGCTCCGAAAATCTTCTATTAACGTCAGAAAGAGTTTTAATTAAGAGTCGCCTCCAGGTTCCTGCAGAATTATCAGGCACTCTCGCATTATATTCGCGCCCACTTTTTCCAGATCCTCTCATTTTTCCAGACGGAAAATGTTCCATAAAAAAATCTGTTAGATTGTGCAGCCTATTTTTTTTTTTCAGACTGATGCATTTAGATCTGTTAACGGTACTAAAATATCAATAGAGTCTTAACCGGCCTCAGTCCTGGGAAGGTACTCCAATACAATTCTTTGTTCGAGAGTTTTACTCTTGGATTGTAACAATTTTTGAGACCCAAAGCATTCCTTCAATTTATGAGCTTTGCTAACAATTTTATATAAACAAACAAACAAAAATTGATGTGAAATAATGATGCCACAGGTTTTCTGACTTTCTGAACTTATAAGTTTTATAACACAACGTAATTGTCTTAATGTGATATAGGCGACATGACCAAACAACTTGTTAAGTCATCAAAATTCTTGATTCCGTAAAATTAAAATAAAAAAAAACTTGTATGAAACACTCACATGACTTTCTCTTGTGGTCTTTTTCAAATTTGAAAAAACCACATAACGGTAACACGAGTCGACTGAATTTTCTCTAAAATAGCTGCAAGGCTTTTCACTTTGAACCTAGAATGCAAAGTGCACAATTATAAAGCTAACACTTTATTGGACGGATTTTTTCGAAAAATGGACTTCACAGGTCATTGCAAGTTTTAGTGGGGGTAATTAAGAAGGCTGCCTACATACAATTTAATCAAACGTATATAATTTAGGTATAACTTTTGCCCCAAATCCAACAACTTTGCTCATCTCCATCTTTATTTGTTTATAAGAATCAAACTCAATTAGGATCATAGTGATTGCACCTATGTTAGGTGAGTGTTTCAACCAATTGTTTTCTTTTCCAGGTGCAATGCTATTTGGATTCTAATGGACTGTGTACAACACAAGAGATGACCTGTTCGAAAAAATGTTCCGCTGTAGCATACTGTCCTGGAAATGGAGTAATGCCGTTTTTGCTTGGCTGTAATGGTGAAACACCATATTGTAATCAGGGCAAATGTACTAATTCATACAATCCATTTTGTAATCAACCATATACTCCGTTGTTTTATTGTCCGTATACAGACGGCACTTATCCAGATCCACATGATTGTACAAGATTTCATATCTGTTTAAGTGGTATCCCATATACATCTCACTGTAACAGACCTGGTTTAGTGTTCAGCACGGAAACACTTTCTTGTGTAAGAGAAAGTGATGAACATCAATGCGGTAAAGCAGTATGTGCGGGTAATGGTACCTGGGCTACATATAGTACTGATCAAAGATATGCATTCCATTGTGTAAACTCATTGCCGACTATTGTAAAACGTTGTAACGAAAGTTATGTTTTCAATACGAAAACGGAAAAATGTGAATTTAAATGTACTAAAGAAGGACTGTTCCAGGATGATGGCCCTAATCCGGCGAGTTATATTGAATGTTCACTGCTGTACGGCAGGGATTATCTATTAACGAAGAGAAACTGTCCAAATGATGAAAATGTAAGATCAGTATTCGATCAGGAAACTTCACAATGTATTCGTAGACAATATAATTATACTACCACTACAAGTAACTATACTAGATACACTTAACACACTAACAGAAAAAGTTGTTAAAATTTAATTACTGAAATAAATGAAATTTTGAAATATATTTTTGTTATCACGTGTTTTGCCTTAAATTGTATTTCTACTCTCGCACTCTCACTCTCTCTCTGCCTCTCTACCAAAACAAGCGCTGATAACACCATGTAGCTGATACCAGCCGCTTCAGAGCTATGTTGATCTCAACCGCGATTCTTCAACGAGTTAAAATAACTGCTCAACCATTCTCAGTCGTTTACTGAACAGACAAAAAATTCTGCAGCTTACAAGGAACCAAGCTCCCACTAAGAGCTATTCAGAAATGTATTTATGCTCGACAATTTCGATGTTAAGTCACACAAAAAAAATCATCATTCATCAGTCTTCAAATCAACTGTTAAAAAATATTGCTGTAATAGCTAACAACGTGGAACAACCGGAAGGAGCCCATTGCAACCATGAACAAGGATTTCTAGTAAACCACTGGCACGGTCTCAATCCGGAAACTCAATTGCTTTTCACTTAACATTACTTTTTTCACGAAATCCCCGTCAAAATAAATTTTTCCGAGAAAATGGTTTAAATAGAAGTGACAGGTGTGTGTGTGTGTGTGTGTGTGAGTGAGTAGATAGAATAAGAAGTTTAAAGAAAATCCAGTAAGAAACTAACAAAACAAAATTCTGTAAAATCACACTTTGCGTTGATGGATTTTACCTTCGTGATAGTTGCGGTGGTAGAAGTAGCTAAAACGGAATACCAACTTTGAGCTTCCTCTGGTTTAAAGTTTTCGAAGTAGTCTGTTCACACACACACACACACACACACAGACCAATCGCTAAAAACCTTTTCTCGTATTCAGGGGACCTCAAAACATGTATTTCCTGTGAAAACTCAACTACGAAAATTTGATACGTTCCCAGTATTTTCGCTTAATTAATGGGAGGAAGTAACAAGTCTGCAAAATACTGTGTTCTAACTTGTTGACTATATGTGAATAGCTGTTTCTATCATTTTTTAAATACCACTTTCAATTATACTGTCTATAATTTTGTCCAAACTGATCATTAAACAATAAAGCTAGTTTGTAAACTGTACCGTGAATAACAATTTATTGAAATATGTTAGCTATTGCACAAACTGGGTCGATGTTAGTGCCTTCATGATTGTATATGATATAGTTTTCACATAAAACTAAACCAAAACTGTGCATAAAATTAAAGATTAATTAGGTTTCAACTAAATGAACGTTTCATACTTTATAATGAAAGTAAAGTTAGGTCACTAATGGTAACTTTGTCCGCAAGTGCATATTGTACAATAAATAAAAGGCTCTCATGAAAGTTGTAAGAGCTTCGCACTAAATTGAAATAATAACAAAGATTATTACGATAAATTTATTATGATAAATTAGAGAAAGTAAAAATTGAATAAGAACAAGGAGGACATCGCCCATCGTCAGGATGTTTTGATAAAACATTGCTAAATCACAGATTTGCACAGAGCCAAATCAGTTTAAACATAATGTGCATAAACATTTTTTATTTCATTTTTATTTTTATAACATTTATATGTTTACAATGTACACAATATGTATAAACCGAAAACAGCCGATGACCACAAAATGAAGCAGGCAATCACGGAAAATATCTCTAATGCATGATAAGAACTTTTATGCACGCGTTTGTAGATGAAACACAAATGGAGCGTTACTGGTCGCGTGCCTCTTTCAAATAAAATTTGTTAAAACAGATCAGTGCTATCGCATCGTACAACAAGAAAGTATGTGTTGATCAAAAATGGATCCATGTATTTGTATATTTGGTCTCTTTTAAGTTTCCTGTTTTTGTAAGCATCCCATAATGAACCCCACGAAGATGGGCGGACTCCTTTTTATTTCGCGGATAAATAATTCAACATCGAGATTTTCCATAGCACCAGCAGTCCAGCAAAGTCATCACGTTTCGGCATATGCCAACAGACTAGCAAAATAAGTTCCTACTCAAGCTAGACGTCGGTGACAATAAACGTGCTGCATGAAAGAACCATTTTAAATGAACGTACGCCTTTCGCAACGCGTTCTCTAATTCCAGAGAATAGAATTTGAGAATGCGGCGAGACAAATGTCGAGCAGCTAACAAGCGTTGATGATTAAAAGATAATGCTTTTAGAAATTGCATGAATAGCGTAAAGGGCGCTTTAAAACGTCAAAAAAAAAAAAAAATGAACACAAGAATCACATTCCAAAAACACTTTTTCTAAAAAAAAAAAAAAAAAACAAAACACTTTACTCAAGACTGAATGCCACCTACAAAATTCCCAACGAAAATCCTCTGTAAAGATAGAAATCTTGCTTGACAGAATCGTCAGCAAAAGAACATCATTTCAAATAGGAAGCATTTGAATCACTAGTAAACGTATATCCTGTAAAATTTGTAAGAAAAGGAGAGATTCTTGAAGCCGTCCTTAGTTGAGGTAAATAGCCTCTTAAAAGATGGTGTGTGGAACATGTATGGTAAGGATATTCCAGAGGATGAGAATGCCAAAGCTGTTGTAGTAGAAGAAACAAATGAAAGAAAATAATAGTTTTAAAAAATAGTTTAGAATATTTTATAGTTTGAAAAATAGAATTTTGTTAATATTTTAAATGTAGCTTAGTGCAGTGAAAAGAGTCAGGAACTATAATTCAGTCAGGAACTAGAATTATGAGACAATCATATAATTATGATTGTCTCATAATTTATGCCTTAGCTATAAGGAGACAAAGGCACAAGAATCCGTTAAATTAATACAATGCCGTTGGCCAACTGTTTTCTAAGTGAAGGCATTCTTTCAGACAGTCTGCATTCTGCTTTCAAA
>JAAEAF010014260.1:0-40993 GCA_011037195.1 Triatoma infestans
GCGCGTAACATCAATGTTGTTTGGGGTGAAGGAAGCATCAGTGAATGTACAGTGCAGCGATGGTTCCAAAAATTTCGTGTTGGAGATTTTGATCTCGAAGACAAGGAAGGTCGCGGTAGGCCCTCTGTTGTTGATCACGACCATCTTAGGGCATTGGTGGAAGATAACCCACGCAAAACCACTCGGGACTTTGCGAGGGAAGTTAGTGTTGACCACTCAACAGTCGTTCGCCATCTCGAACAAATTGGTAAAGTTAAAAAGCTCGATACGTGGCTACCTCACGAATGACCCAGAGCCAAAAACATCGGCGTTTTGAAATTTGCAATTCCCTTCTGTTGCGCTACCAAAATGAACCATTTCTTAATCGAATCGTGACATGTGATGAAAAATGGATCCAATACGACAACAGGAGACGGTCAGGCCAGTGGCTGGACAAGGATGAAGCACCAAAACATTTCGCGAAACCAAGCCTCCACCCGAAAAAAGTAATGGTGACAGTGTGGTGGTCTACTGCAGGTGTTATTCAGTACAGCTTCCTAAATACTGGCGAAACAATCACGGCTGAAACATATTGTCAAGAAATTGACAAAATGCATAGGAAATTGCAAAATCTTTGTCCAGCATTGGTGAATCGGAAAGGACCAATTCTTCTTCATGATAACGCCAGGCCACATATCGCAATGCCAACTCTCAGGAAACTTCAGGAATTGAAATATGAAACACTTCCGCACCCTTCATACTCCCCCGATCTCTCGCCGACGGACTTCCACTTATTTAGACATTTGGACAACTTCTTAAGAGGAAAAAATTTTAAGGACCGAAGTGAAACCGAAAATGCCTTCCGCGAGTTTATTGAGAGTTTAAATAATGATTTTTTTAGAAACTGGAATAAAAATGCTTCTGACACGTTGGCAACTATGTGTTGATAATGATGGAACATATTTTGAATAAATAATCTTAGTTTTATACAAATTATAATAATTTTTTTTTTGGCATATAAAAACCTGCATTATTTTTGCACCAACCCTATAGATTGTATCGAAATATATTCTTGTTAAATATTTTATGATTGTAAAGTAGGGAATTTTTCCGATGTATATATTTATAAATTTGGGTTTTGAAGGTTGGAAGGCACGAAAGAAACAGTTAGTTGAGTCAGAGGTACCTGGCCTACCCCTATCATTACATTTATTTAGGACAAAGGGAATTTCCCTCTTCTCACTTTCTCCGGGGTGGAGGTAGAATATCCTTTTAGGGAAGGGGGTCAGTTCAAAATTTATACCGTAAAAGGAATGAAATCCGTGATTAGAAAAGTCATGTAAAGTAGTGAATGTGGAAGTGCCCCAAGAAACCAACCTTCTTCAACTTAGAATATGGGTATATAGTTTTATGAAAATTATTTCTCCCAAATGACAAGACGCTTACGTTGTTGTATCACAATATTGTATTTATTTAATTTTGACGTATGTTGGTTATTTTAATTATATATTTTAAATCTATATATTTAGTTGTTTTTTTGTATCCTCTCTAACTTCTATATAAACACAGACCTCAAGAGATCCATTTTGAGAAGATTGCAATTATCAATTATAATAATTAATTATTAATTAACATATTTAATTTACTCCCCAATACAAATCATATTACACTATATATAAATTTAGTAACTTTACAAAAATAGTAATTATTTGTTAACTGTAAATAACGAATTTAGCCTATAATTATACAAATAAATAACTCTTGCACTTAAATAATCCCTTAAACACTTCACAACTTAAATATACTAGTCAACTAATCAGCTTAAACACTTCTTGAAACACTGACTGCTGTAAGACGAATTATGGAATGATACTCGTTGAAATCTATTAGACAACTCATGAAACAATTGGTAGTTAAAAAAACCTGCCCTTTATATAAGATTTCTAGAAGGGGTTAAAAGACAAAGAATGGCCTAGTTCTCCGATCTCTCTTGTAACGGTGCCTTGTACCTGCGTTTTGACCCCTTGGCAGCTAACGTACAAATGTTTGTCTTTACTAATATTTTTAAAATAAATTCATAAAATCTGGTTACTTGCATCCATCATAGTGATAAATTTTTCATTAAACTGCAAATGTTTTAAAAACATTTGTTTTAACATTAATATATAGAGTTGGTGGGGTAATATTCTCCTATATTCCACTGCAATCCTGAAAAGACCGCCAATAACATTGTACCACTCTCATGTAATTTGAAATTTATGAGATCCACAATCTCCTCAAAAAAAAAAAAAAAAATTGGAATTTTACTAATGGTTCTAATATAGGTAATATATTACTATTCTATGAACAGTAGAACTATAGATTATTCCAAAGTGGTAGTTTAGAGGAAAGCTTAACGCTATTGTACCCCAAGAACCATCCAAAAAATCAATTTTCCCGTGAAATGTTAAATAAAAAAAAGTAGTGGTAGGTTTATGATGTGTAGGTAGTATACGAAGTTTAAATAAAATCATTAGAGCTTTTTCCACGAATAACTAAAATAACATTCAGTAAAGTTCCCAATTCCATCGCACACAAAGACACCCCAATAAATATTATGTAGGGTGACATTTAACCAGTACCACCCAATGGTTTTGGAAAGTACGCCAGAGTGGATAAAAAAAATTCAAATCTTACCCTACTGAATTTTTTCAAGGATTCCAAATATGTGATCAATTATTTTTTTTATTTTTTTTTACTAAGCTACAGAAATAAGATTAAGAGAACGTCGTGTGAGTCTTTTAGACCAGATTTTTTTTTCCAGATAAATCATTATTGAATCCGTTGAATATTCGCTGAGATTTTGAATTTTAATATAGAGAAATTCTCTGCCTTATTGCCTAATTGCTTATTACGCCACATTGTTTTTGAGTATTATAGTCAAATAAGGCAAAATCATATTCACATTAAATGTTCAAAATAGGCATTACCACTAAATAAACACAAACACACCCATTTTTAACCAGTTTTCATTAACCATACTTATTACACAATCAGGGGATTGATGTCTTGGCGGGGTTCGGAAAGTCTTTCTTTAAGTACTACAGTGGTGACAGGGTTTAAGTTGCCACAAACTTGTTAGTGAATAAGCAAGTGTGTGTTAATGCATTTGTCTCGGTATGTACGACCTAGATGATGTTTCATAGTATCCTCGCATTATGAGCCGGACATTCATCTTACCAGCGTGAAGGAGGGACATTTTCAAGCAGAACTGGGAGAACTTCACTCAAGAAAAGGAAATACTGTCTGCGAACAATTATTGACCTACAAATTGATGTTCTATTAGGGCACATCTATACATGATGATAAAGGAACAATAAGAGGGATACCGTAATTGATAATACTTCTTGCAGTTTCTAAGTAATTTGGAAAAAAAAGTTTTTGACAACTCTCAGCTTATGGCGTTCTTTTAGCCAGGCAATAGAAGAAGATTACTATTCCATTAATTATTTTTAATTTTTTGGTGTTCATATTAAATAAAATTTCGATACATTCTAATAACTGGGAACGTAAAGTTCAATTACTCTGATGGAAAACAGATCGTGAATAATGATCACCGTTGGTGAAGGTCACACGACAGCAATTAAATATTTGATTTTAATAGAAATATACTTATATTGTCCTGAAATATTATAATATAATCACAGATTTCTATCGAGATGAAGAATTTCGGTTCTGTAACAACTAAAAATGAGAAGAATTTTATGCTGAAGTTTCAGTGCCCTGAAGATGGAAATCAATGTATACTGAGATTTAAAAATGAAAAGACACCGAAAAATAAACTCTATTAAAGACCAGGTAATCAAGTAGAACTTATCTGAAAACTGTAAATCAATCGGAGGTAAACGAAGCTCTTGAATGATTAAGTACCTGGAGGTACCAAAAGAATAATGCTTCTACTTTAGAAACAAAAAGAATATTAAGAATAAAAAAATTACCAGGTAGTAATGATCTTCAGATGAAGAAAAATGATGGCTATAATAATTATTTATGTATATTTAAAATTATTTGTGTCTAATCACAGTGTTACTGCTGTACTGATAGGTAGTGTGTACATGTAATTTATTTTTTAATTTCCTTTTTTTTAGGATTGTCTTGATAAAGGCAAACAATGTTTGCCGAAAGGTGGGTAAAAAATTAAAAATGTGAAAAAATTCTTCTTTGCATTGTTTTTACCCTAACACATCAGGCCGACTAGCCAATAAAATATTTTTACTTTCTCTTACTCCTAGTAAGATGTAATGTAATTGGTGGTGTGATGATGTGTTTGTAGGTAGCTTGTAGCGTGAGCGTTTTAGCGAAAAGGGCTTGTGTGTTTGTTTGAGATAGAAGTAATAAGAATTTAAGAACACACTACTGTTTTATAAATAAATATATTCTGTTAAAATAATAATAACAAGTTACTTGGTATTATAAACTTATTTAATTTATTGTGAAACTGGCACTGATATTTAGAGAGCAATTCCTGAAGTGTCCTGTTTGAAGGTAGAGTTAAGACTCCTACTCTTTACTCTTTTAAAGCTGATGGCTCTCTTCTTTGGAATTGCTCTCTCTCTCGCGGGGGAATTTTCTTACAAAGGTTTGCCCTAACGGGATTTCGTGCCTTTGTTTTTCTATTTAGTAATGACCAGATTTAATATACCTGGTTCTAAAATACATACTTTTTGAAGGTAAATTCACAGCACTAAAAATTATAAAATATTAACAAAAATACAATTTTGGATACTATAAAATATTCAGAAACTTTAAACTATTATTTTTCGATTTTGTTATTCCACTACATTATGGGGGATAATGTGATGGATGCAAGAAACTTGAAATAATATTAAATTTTAAATAAATCTAAATTATCAAAATATGTTGCAAAGGACCAGCCAGGTATAAAGTCCTGTTACTCGTACGGTTCAAGAACAATTATGGCATTGTACTGTACTACCCCTTCTTCTCACAGGGAGGAATTGAAACAAAGAGAAGAGATATTTTAAGACAGACTCGTTCTAGCTACCAAAGTGAAGACATCAGAGCCAGTATCAAGTTTTAAGATTTATTCCAATTAATTTATAAGCATATTGTTGTTAACTTAATTTCTCTTAGAGAATATATCTTTTGAAAAACAGTGTGACTTCTTTATTATTACTAGACTTCATTCTCTTTTAAAATTACAAACTTATAAGCCCTTTTCACTAAAACGCTCGTGCTACACACTACCACTACTACAAATACAACTCCACACCATTACATTACATTGTAATGGTGTGGATGTGTGTGTAGGTAGCTTGTGGCGTAGCGTTTTAGCGAAAAGGGCTTGTAATTATGTTTGAGATAGAAGTAATAGGAATATTTAAGATATCACCACTGTTAACATAAATATATTCTGTTAAAATAATAATAACAACTTATTTGGTATTATAAACTTATTTAACTTATTGTGAAACTGGCACTGATATTTAGAGAGCAATTCCTGAAGTGTCCTGTTTGAAGGTTGATGTGAGACTCTCTACTCTTTACTCTTTTAAAGCTGATGGCTCTCTTCCTTGGAATTGCTCTCTCTCTCTCGCGGGGGAATTCACCTATACAAAGGAGTTGCCCTAACGGAATTTAGTGTCTTTGTTTTCCCAATAGCAATGACCAGATTTAATATACCTGGTTCTAAAATACACACTTTTTGAAGGTAAATTCACAGCACTAAAATAATTATAAAATATTAACAAAAATACAACTTTGGATACTATAAAATATTCAGAAACTTTAAACTATTATTTTTCGATTTTGTCCTTCCACTACACTTTTCACATTGTTTACTTCCTCTTACTCTTAGTAAGTAATCGTGTCAAATTTTCGATATCGAGTTTTCACCGGAAATATCCGTTTTGAGGTCCCCTGAGTCCAAAAAAGTGGTTTTTAGCAAATGGTCTGTGTGTATGTATGTATGTGAACAGCATAGCTCAGAAACGAAAAACCGTAGAAAGTTGAAACTTGATATTCCGTTTAGGTATCACCATGGGATCTGACATTACGTTATCTGTCAAAATTCCTGAACCGGAAGTACCACTTTACTAGTTGGATTTTTTTACTTTTTTGCGATTTTCTCAAAAATGGCTCCGACGATTTTCTTTAAACTTGAAATATCAACCACATATTCAAAAAGATACATCTTCTATTTGTAACATTTCTCCGGGAAAATGCAATGAAGGGCACTTTTGGGGGAGGGGTGGAGTTAGGTTTCCATGTAAAGTGCTATTTCAGTTTATTAGACAGTTCTGTCATCTAAATAATGTTAATTAGAATTAAATATGTTGTTGAAATTCCGAGTTTGAAAAAATTGGATAACCGGAAGTGCGTTTACTTTACCACTTTATTAAATGATTTATTCTCTTTTTCGCAATTTTCTCAAAAATGGCTTCGACGATTTTTTTGAAACTTCATATATAAATTAAACATGCAAAGATCTACATCTTTTATTTAAAAAATTTCTTTGGGAAAATTCTTTTAAGGGCACTTTTAGGGGAGGGGTGGGGTTATGTTTTTCTCTAAAGGCTATCATAGTTGATTATACAATTCTATCATCCAAACATAATTAATTAGAAATAAATAGATGGCTGAAATTCAGTTTCAAGAAAATTAGTAAACCGGAAGGGCGCTTTTACTGAACAGTTTTTTTCAGTTTTCGACCAATTTCATTCAAGTTTGGTACACAAACTATGAAATTTGTCAATTATAATTTTGAGAACTGGAGTAAGAGAAAGTTGTGTGAGTTTTTCACACCAGATTTTTAATATTAATGTCAACGCCCAATAAACAAATATAACTGTGCTATAATAATTATTATTGTAAAATGCATGTAAGGTACCGTCACAAAAAAAACAAACTCTTTTTTCAAATTTTCACAAAAGTTTATTGCCTTCTTCAGGGTAATAAATTTTCCATTTTGAATTTCTTAAAAACTATAGTTTATTTTGGGATATAGCATCCACCAAATGTAGTTTGATTGATCAATACTTGGTGATGTGTATATCCTAAGTTAAACTATAGTTTTTTAAAAATTCAAAAAGTAAAATTTATTACCCTGAAGAAGCCAATAAATTTGCCGAAATGTCGGTGAAGATTTAAAAAAAAGATTTTTTTTTGTGTGACCCAAACCTTGACATACATTTTACAACATCAAATATAGCGGTCGTAATGAACATCAAAACATGTAATAATTATTATTCTCATCCGCATTAACATAAGAAAGTTTTTAGCTGCAGGCGTTTGCAACGATCTGAGAGTTTCAGTTGGATTTCCCATCACTGTTTATGATGGAAAATTAAATTTATATTTAGAGAATTATATTAAACCGCCGCCGCAAGGCGTTAATAAGGCAGGTTGGTTAATAAGGCGGGTGTCCCCTAAATGTTGACATGAATAAATTACAATTTTTTATTGGACCTTGCAAAAGGTGGTCTATGATTTTCTCTAAAGTTACCAGGTGATCTGGTAATATATGCTATTGTTCTTAGGATAATGCATTTAATCATAATCATTTTATAAACACTTCTTGGCACACTGACTGCTGTAAGACGAATTATGGAATGATATTCGTTGAAATCTGTAAGAGCACTCATGAAACAATGCTGCAATAAATTGGTAGTTAAAAAAACCTGCCCTTTATATATGATTTCTACAAGGGGTTAAAAGACAAAGAATGGCCTAGTTCTCCGACCTCTCTTGTAACGGTGCCTTGTAACTGCGTTTTGACCCCTTGCCAGCCAACGTACAAATTTTTGTCTTTACTAATATTTTTAAAATAAATTCATAAAATCTGATTTCTTGCATCCATCATAGTGATAAATTTTCATTAAACTGCAAATGTTTTAAAAACATTTGTTTTAACATTAATATATAGAGTTGGTGGGGTAATATTCTCCTATATTCTTCTACAATCCTGAAAAGACCGCCAATAACCTTGTACCACTCTCATGTAATTTGATATTTATGAGATCTACAATCCCCTCAAAAAAAAAAAAAAAAAAAAAAATTGAATTCTACCAATGTTTCTAAGTAGGTTCATAATGCGCATACCTTTGTTATCCGGATTTCTAGGAATTGTTGGGGGGGGGGGGTTAAAAGAATGAAAATTATTATTGTCTTTGAATAATTCAGAAACTGTTCTAAAAGTAGAAATCATAAAATCCCTTTTAGGGAACTGATGGTGAATACATTACTTATAAGTCAAAACTGGGTCAAAGTAATAGCGTTTCCAATTTAGGTCACTTTCTTAAATAAAAACTTAGCCAACAAGCTTGGGGGACTGAAAAAAAAATATCTGAAGGAAACTCAATAAAAGGGAATATACAAGCTTTGATTGAGACTTATAAGCATTTAGTGACGCCTCACTAATGAGCTAAAAGCTGTTAGAAAATAACAGAATTATCATATCAAGTACTTGTGATACAAAAAAATTATTCAAAGTTAACGATTTGTGATGTAAATTAAAGAAACCGTATAAGGACTGCGGTGAGAGAGAGAGAGAGAGTGAGTGAGAGAGGTTATGAAGCAAAATACACAGCAACCTTAAAGATCAATTTTGCCTCTCTTGATTGTCACCAACATAGAATTGTAATGGAGCTTTCGTGGAGGTTGAACTGATAAAAATATCGAAGAAAAAAGTACACTAACCGAACACTGATATGTTAACTAAGAAACAGAATACTGCAAAGACTTTACAGAACTGAATATACAAAGTGGTAACGCGAGTAAAAATAGCAGACTCAACTGGTGATGATGAAAGATGTAATGTAATGGTGTGGATGTGTAGTTTGTAGTAAGTGGTAGTGTGTAGCACGAGCGTTTTAGTGAAAAGGGCTTATAAGTTTGTAATTTTAAAAGAGAATGAAGTGTTAGCAATAATAAGGAAGTCGCACTGTTTTTCAAAAGATATATTCTCTAAGAGAAATTAAGTTAACAACTATATTCTTATAATTTAATTGGAATAAATTCTTTAAACTTGATACTGGCTCTGATGTTTTCACTTTGGTAGCTAGAACGAGTCTGTCTCAAAATATTTCTTCTCTTTGTCCGTTTAGTGCCTCCCTTGTTAGTAGAAGGGGTCAGAACAAAGCCATAAAGGTTCTTGGACATTCCTAGTAACGGTATTCGTATTACCTGGCTGGTCCCTTCGCAACTTATTTTGATAATTTATATTCATTTAAAATTTAATATTATTTCAAGTTTCTTGCATCCATCACATTATCCCCCCTCCCGGAGAAATTTTTCGGCACGAAAAATTTGGGAGGTGATCTAGAGTTGTAGAGGCTTGAAGGTTATCCTCTGGTAAGGTGAGAGGCGTGTGTGTAGCCTCTGCAAAGTGGCTGTGTGTTGTAGGCTGCAGTCATCTTCTTCTGGAGCAAACGCTGCTTGAGGTGTGAGCGTTGCTGTGTGTTTGGATATCTTATACTCGAGCGAACGCTGCGTGAGTGGGTGAGCGTTGCTGTGGTGGTAGGATGATAGGCGAACACTGCTTGGCGAGTGAGAGTGTTGCTGATGAAGAAGTGACTGGCAATGGTAGACAATATAGGCTTCTGAGTGATGGTGATGGATGTAATTTCTTGAGTACTTGAAATGACTCTATATGCATATATGTGTTTTTGTTAATATGAATCTATATAAACGAAAATGCATATGTTTTTCTTGAAGTGTTTCTATATAAACGAAAATTGCTTAAATAATTCAAAATAATTATAGATACATTACAGAAAAATTTATAGTAATAAATAAGTTTAGTAAGCAGTAAAATTTAAATGAACAAGTTAAATAAAATACATATATAGCACCACGAAATCTATTTATTAGTGTGGTGATAAAAATACAATAATACAAGACAAAACAAAAATGAAGGAAAGGTATTGAATAAGGTTTTTAGAAGAGAGCTAATTAGTAAGATAAGGTGTTAAGATTCTAGTTAAAGATTTGTTTGTTTTTATGTGATTAAGTATGTTTTCAATTTCCATTTGGAAATATTGTGTTGTTGATCCCTTTCCATTTGGAAATGTTGGGTCGTTAGTCAATTTCCCTTTGGAAATTTGTGGTGTTATTTTATTTCCTTTTGGAAATGTCGTGTAAGTTTATTTCCCTTTGGAAATTTGTGCAGTTTGTGAATATTCCATTTGGAATAAGTCCAGTTGGCGTCCTTTTCTTGTCCATCTTGAAGTAATATTTATATGTCTAATTTATTAATTGCTGCATATGCAGGCATATTTGTGTATATTTTTGTTATTTTCCTTTGGAGATACGTGGAGTTAGTTGGTGTTCATCTTGTGGAATAAAAATTGTTAACTTAGTTGTACATCGACAACAAATAAGTAACTGTTGCATTTGCAAACAGATATATATAGTTTTCAGTTTGTATAGTCTTATTTACTATGATCGTACGTTATAATTGTGATCGTTCTCAGTGTGTGGTTGGGGTAAAATTGGTATACGTAGCGAATTCATCGATTCATTATTAGTTTAAATGTTTGTTTGATTTAGTTTAGTTTTATGTGTGTTGTAGGAGGATTATAGGATTATGAGGAATCCGAAGTTTAGTATCAATTCCTTTTGTAGAATGTTTGATCTGAAACTAATTCTTTTAAACACAAAATTAATTTATATATATATAAATACATGGCTAACATGCTATTTTCATGCAAATTTCATAGACATGCAATTCATGCATACATTCATAGAGATGCAATTCATGCATACATTCATAGACATGCAATTCATGCATACATTCATAGACATGCGATTCATGCATACACATGCAATGATGTAGCTGTGAAGAAGTTTGATTCTGGAAAGAGAAATTTAAATTAAATTAATGTTAAATTAAAATATTGCTGAACACTTAATTTTATAGAAATTCTTATAGTTAAAATTCTTAATTAAGACATATTATTCTATTGAAGTAAATATTAAGTTATTAAGGTAAGTAGCTACTTTGTGGGGTATGCATGCATATTTGGGCCGTCGTAATCCAAGAGCTATTCAGCTATGCTGTGCTTTCTAGGTACCTTGAACATACATTAAGAAAACAAAGAAATATTAGAAAAATGTTAGATTAATAAATCAAAAGATCGACAAATATATAAAAAAATAAGGTAATGCAGTTTTCTTTTAAAGCGACCTGAAAAAATTAGATACATATGAATATCTAAATAAACATCAAAACATCAAACGATATAGGCATTATGCTTTACACATTAAATCTGCAAAAAAAAATATATACAAATTATTAATATTAGGTATATAATTATATTATTAGGTATATCATAATGAAAAATTTATACTAAATCAATGTTAATTATTTAAGAATTTCTCAATTTCTGCATTGAATCGTCCTTGCTGGAACAGAAAAAAAAATGTGTTAATTAAAGAGATCACTGTTAAACATTGCATTACATAACAGAAGTATCCAATAGTTTAGTTGTTGATCTTGGTTTCTGCAAATAAAATACATTTTAAATTATTGTAAGTAATATACATTTTAGTTCTTAAGACTAATTAATTGATTACATGCAATTTTTTTTTTTTATATGGTAAATAAGTTTCTTAATTATATGGCAATTAATTATATGGTATTAATTAAATATATACATGTGGTGTAGTTTGTAGATTGAGAATAGGTTGAGAATTGTGTCATGTAGGATGAGAATGATTTCTAGTGTTTTATGTTTTACGTCTGTCTCGAAGTACCATAGGATGTTTATTTTGGGATTGTGGCATTTTCCTTATATATGCCTTTTTAATTTTACTGAGGTGTACTACTTTTTTACCGTCTTCCATACGTAAGCGTACAGTATGGTTGGGGTATAATTTGTCTATTTTGTAAGGTCCAGAAAATTTATGACCAAATTTGCCCTGAGGTTTGAAAATTTTGAGGTAAACATTGTCATTAACCTGAAATTGATGTTTAGATACATTCCGATTATAATATTTGGCTCTAGTAACTTTTGCCTTTTCATTATTTTCCTTAGCTGAAGCGCGTACCTCTTTAATTTTATTGTACAATGTCCTTGTGTGGATATTAAAATTATCGAGGTCACGGGATGGGAAGTTTACTAGCCAAGGAAATTTGAACTTACTCCCAAATATGAGTTCATGAGGAGAATAGCCTGTCGAGGTATTTGGGCTTGAATTGTGTGCAGCTTTTATAAGTGGTAGATATCTGTGCCACTGGTTTTGTGAGTAGTGGGAGATACTACGAGCTATCGTTTTATGGATACGTTCCAATTTGCCATTGGAAGCAGGGTGGTAGGGAGTAGTGTTAACTTTTCGGATTTTCAATAGGGTGCAGATCTGAAGTATTATGGTAGAAGTGAAATTGGTACCTAAATCTGATAGTAGGTACTTGGGTGTGCCATAACGGGTAAAAATTTCATTTACAAGTATCCGCGCAATATTCTCAGCCTTTTGATTTGTCATGGGAAACATCTCGAGAAAGCGAGAATATTGGCAGATAATGGTAAGGATGTATTTGTATTCCTCACCTGTGTCTGGATTAGTGGAACCTTCCATGGGGCCTACTACATCTATAGATAAAGCCTGAAATACGTTCGTTGGCTCTTGAAAATCACCCAAGGGAGGTTTGTGTGGAATATGCGACTTACTAGTAGCGCAACTATGACATGTTTGTACATAGTTTTGCACATCAGTAGAAATATTTGGCCAAGTGAAGAACATTTTTATTCTGTCATATGTCTTATGAATACCATAGTGTCCCGAGAGAGGATTGTCATGAAATAATCTCATGATGGTATCACGCATAGAGTTAGGCAAAAGCGTGCAATTGTCAACAGTATGCACTATTAAACCCTGTTGGTCTAAGGAATAGTGGGGTGTTTGAAGTAACTTCTGACATTCAGCGTCATTACTTTGAAGTTCTAGGACTTCCAGGAGGTCTATCGTTGGATAGTATTCATCGGTTTCGGCTTGAATGCAGCCTATGTATCGACTAAGTGCGTCCGCATGTGCAATATTCTTGCCGGAACGATGCTCAATATAAAAATCAAATTCTGCCAGTTTCATGCTCCAACGGAAGAGCTTATTGTGGCTATCTTTGATGTTTTTGAGCCATTGGAGGGCTGCGTGGTCTGTAACTACCTTAAATCTGTAGCCATACAAGATATATCTATAGGTTTTACACCCAAAGACGATGGCTAACAATTCACGTTCGGTAGTACAGTACTTGGATTCTGCTTCATTAAGCACACGTGAAGCAAACGCTATGGGCCTTTCATCGCCATTAATATTTTGGCTTAGAATTGCGGAAATACCTATATTACTTGCATCCGTAGTAAGGATGAATTCATGGTCGTAATTTGGATAGGCTAGAACTGGTGGAGATATTAAGGTGGATTTGAGAGCTTGAAAAGCGTCTTGACGCTCTTGTGTCCACTGAAAATTTACACCTTTCTTTGTAAGGTCTGTGAGTGGCTTGGCAAGCTCAGAAAATTTGGGGATAAATTTCCTATAGAAACCTATGAAACCCAAAAATGCTCTGACGTCTTTTAATTTACGAGGTACTGGATAATTCTTAACCGATTTTAATTTTTCTTCGTCGGGTCTTATTCCGTTAGAACTAATTACATAACCCAGATATTTACAGCTGTCTTTAAAAAATTGACATTTACCCAAGTCTATACACAAGTTACCAGCCTGGAGACGCTTCATTACTTTTAATAATGCATGGAGGTGTTCGTCGAAGGTTTTCCCATGGAAGACGAGTATATCGTCTATGAAGGTGTGGCAGATGTCACCAGTATATCCGGACATAATTTTGTCCATTAAACGCTGATAAGCGCTGCTGGCGTTCTTTAAACCGAAGGGAAGAACCTTGAATTGATAGGTTCCGAAATTAGTGACGAAGGAAGTCTTTTCTTTAGATGCTTCGTCAAGGAGGATGCCGTGGAAGGCACCACTGATGTCTAAGGTGGTATAGAAACGGGTGGCATTCAGTGTGGATAGGATATGCTGTATATCCGGGAGCGGGTAAATTTCGGAAGTGGTGATGGCATTTAGTTTGCGAAGATCAACCACATACCTGTATTGTTTTCGGAGCTGTGTAATGTCTGTAACATCAACTTTAGTGTGGTCAGCGTGTTTTTTCTTAATGAGTATGACGGGGTGAGCCCAGTTGGATTTACTTTCCTCTATTATACCTCTATCAAGATTGTCTTGTATGAGGGCCTTGAGGATGGGAGCCTCGGAGTGTGCTATCTTATAGGGGCGGCTGGACACAGGGGCATGATTTTTAGTATCAATGTGGTGAGTGACTCCAGAAAATTTTGTTTGGAAATTGTTGTCGTGTGTGAAAGCGTCATAAAAAGGAGTGAGGGCATGTAGAACTTGTTGTTGTTGTTGAGAAGAGAGATGCGTTAATTTGTTGAGAAGTTCTTGTTGAAATAGAGCGATTTCGTTTGTGTTAGTTTGATTAGCAGATTGTACTGCGTTTATGGTGTGAGTCTGTAAGTCTGTTTCAAAATCGTATTCGATATGAGCGATTGGAAAGTGTTTTTGAATAGCAATTTCGTGTGAGGTAGTGTTTATAAGGTTGATGGTGCATGTGTTGTTAGCAATATGTACGATAGAATTGGGCATGTAGAGACCCGTAGGTAAGGAATTGTGTTGTGTAAGCAGAATTTGTGTGTCGAGAGGAATTTTTGTATATAGTGTATGTGTTTGTATTATGTGTGCGCGAGGTGGCACTATAATTTTGTGGCGAAGCTGCAGGGTTTTGGGTAAGGGTAGCTGTTGAATCGAATTGATTTGGTGCGTTTGAGCACTATTTGAAAATGGAATGTTAAATTTATTGAGCGTTAGTGTACGTGTGCGCAAATTAATAATTGCCCTATTTAATGTAAGGACATCTCTACCAAGTATTAATTGGAAATTGCCTTTTAATTGCGAAACTATGAATTCGCCAGAAAAATTGGAATTTTCGACATTGTCCGCATGCAAACGAAGGGACGTGATGCCATAATTAGGTATTACTTGGTTAGTCAGAGATTTTAAAATAATGTTGGAATGCTGAAGGTTCTTATTTCGACAAAAACTGGAATCCACTAGGCTGTGACTAGCTCCAGTGTCTACAAGGGCACGAATAAATTTTTTGCCAATTCTTAAATTTACTAACAAATTATCAGAATTGGTGAAAGCAGGTATGAGAGCCAAGGTCATAACATCAGCCGTTCGTGAGAGCGGCTGTGGGCTTAACCGTTTTTTGGCTGTATCTGGAAACATGTTCGAGCCGTATGTCCAAATTTAGAACAAAATTGGCAAGTGGGCCCATTTTGGAGGTTATGGCTACCATTATTATTATTATGACTATACTGGGGTCTATCTGAATAAGGGTTAAATCGCGAATTGTTTGAATTAATTCGAGGACTATGATTATTACTATAATATTGATTATTATTATTACTATTTGCTCCGTGATTAAGGTTTTGAGGAATATTAAATTTCTTAGGCATTTTGCCAAAGTTAGTACGAGGTTTTGGTCTGAATTTGTTGGTGCAGTCCATGTCAAAATGTGGACCGGAACAATGGCGACAAGGTCTGTTCTTTATTACATTAAATACTCTACAAGTGGTAGATGGTTTTAATTGTGGCTTTTGACTTTTATTACGATGCGGGCATTCTCTGTGGAAATGCATTTGTCCACAGTAACGACAAGGAGATGGAGGTGTACGATTAGAATTTTTCGAAGTTACAGCGAAAACTGTGGGGTTTGTTTCAGAAGCCTGAACTTCTTTTAGGGCATTGGCATAGGAAAGTGCTTCATCTAATTTTTGAGGAAGCTTCGTTCGCACCTCATTACGAAGCGGTTGAGGAAGTGACTTCAAGAATGCATCAGTGGCCAGTTTATCTAGAATTGCTTGTAAGGCCTCGAGTGGGTTAGCTTGAGCTTTTAAATGAATGGCGGATTGGATATGTCTAATCCTATCCGCGAATGTTTCAGGAGACTCAGTGGGCAAGGACTGAATATTAGTCATCTGTTGTAAGAGGACTAGGGGTGTTTTTTCCTTACGAAATCGGGCTAGAAGTCGCTCAGAAATTAGAGGATACGTTATATTTGTACCCTGGCGTTGTAATTCCGCTTTCTGGGTGTCGTAAAAGATTTTTGCAGACCCTGAGAGTCTAAGTGCTAATATTTCTAATTTGGCAGCGTCGTCCCAGCCAGAAAGACTAGCACAATGGCTAATTTGGTCTAGGAAATCTGACACTTTGGCTGAATTTTCGCCATCGAAGGTAGGTAAGCTATTGATTAATTGCAAATTCCTTAAGGGACTAGGTTGATTATTAATTGGAGGATTTGCTAATTGCTGCTGAGCAAGTAAATATTCTACAGCAGCGTCGATGCCCATGTCTTGTCCATTAATCTTATACATTTTGTCAGTGAAAGAATTGCTTGGGGAAAGATTATATTTTTCAAGACGTCTACGTAATTGGAGTAAATTGCCTCCAACAGAAAGTTTATTATCGCGTAATATCTTTATAATTTGGGATCTATTAAGTACACTCATAAATTCAAAATTCGAAAGGGATTGAGGTACAAGTGGTACAATTACAAAAATTTAAAAATGAAATTCACTAGAAAATTCAATAATGGGAAATATTGAAGATATTTCCGCTGAGAAAGTAATTTAAAAAAAAACAATCAAATTATCTGATGGATATTTAATTATAAAATTGAAAATTGTACGTACTTTTAATTTGTGGATTCTGGTTGAAATATCCCAAACAGCTGCCACCAATGTAATGTAATGGTGTGGATGTGTAGTTTGTAGTAAGTGGTAGTGTGTAGCACGAGCGTTTTAGTGAAAAGGGCTTATAAGTTTGTAATTTTAAAAGAGAATGAAGTGTTAGCAATAATAAGGAAGTCGCACTGTTTTTCAAAAGATATATTCTCTAAGAGAAATTAAGTTAACAACAATATGCTTATAAATTAATTGGAATAATTCTTAAAACTTGATATGGCTCTGATGTTTTCACTTTGGTAGCTAGAACGAGTCTGTCTTAAAATATCTCTTCTCTTTGTCCGTTTAGTGCCTCCCTTGTTAGTAGAAGGGGTCAGAACAAAGCCATAAAGGTTCTTGGACATTCCTAGTAACGGTATTCGTATTACCTGGCTGGTCCCTTCGCAACTTATTTTGATAATTTATATTCATTTAAAATTTAATATTATTTCAAGTTTCTTGCATCCATCACAAAGATATTCGTTGAAGACTGTGTGTACAAGACTGAATAATTACAGTCTGTACTGTTCAAGACTTAATTGTGAACTTGATTTGAGTTCAATTAACCCTTCCAGATCTCCTAAGGCTTGAGGTAAACGGATCCTGATCTCCCCTAGCTTTTGATAGGAAGATGCGTTAGATCTCACTTGACATGGTGGATGATGTACCAGTCGGGCAGATTGTCATATGTTTTATGTTGCAGGCAAGATATGCTGGTATATGCTGCCAGCAATCCATTATATCATCCCCTCCTGTGAAGAAATTTTTCACTTGCAAATAATTTTTGAGCTTGGCGCTAGGCTGATTTGTGGTTTTGGAATGCTACGTACATGATTTGTGCTTGGGAAATAGTAAAATATTATTTTTGTTGTTGGAGCTAGCGAATGTCGTTGTTGTTGTGAGTTGGTCCTTATACATGCTTGTAAAAAAACTTGCCCTAGTTCTCCTTCCAGATCTCCTAGGAATTGAGGTAAACGGAACTTGATATCTTCTAGTTAATGGTAGGAAGATGCGTTATCAATGCGTTATCAATCAACTCGTAATCAATGTTATTAGAGTAATTGTACAATCCACAACCACTACGAATCCAACTTCAACTACAATCGGTCAAGCCTAGATTTGGCTGCTGCGGACAAAGCGGAATTGTGGGAAGATGAAGACATGAGCAGTATACATAAAGTATTGTACTAGAAAATGTTTACTTTTATTATATTATTAGGATTTGTATTAAGCTAGTTGAATGTTAAGCCCAATGTATTACAGTTGACGTATCTACTAATATTATATGAGCTTAAAGTATTATCACTCTTATATTGTATTATATCTTCTAGTATATTTTAATCACAATAAAGTATATATAATTATAGTGTTTAGTAAATAAAGGAAAAAATAAAAATATATATTAAGTTGAGATATCTCGGGTGGGCTCTGTTTAATAAAAAATAGCAAAAATTAAAAATATAAATTGAGTGAAAAATACTGAATGAACTGTATATAATATATATAATAGTTGAGCAAAATGGGAAATTAAAATATTAAACGTGAAGGAAAAAAAGAATATATAAATTAAATTTAAAATTAGATAGCAAATATTATTTCTTACCACTTCCATAAGCCAAAGGAATGGCGCGTACCTTGAAACGCAGAATTCTTGTTGCCAATGATGGAAGGCCCATGTGTTCTTAGATCATATCGGGGAAAAGGGGAGAGGAAAAATTAGGACTAAGGAAATAATTCGTATGTGTATCCAACTCTTGCGTCTTGACCAATACACTGCTACTTGGCTGATGATAGTAGATAGCAATTAAATGGGCTCCCAGAAGCTGCGCGGCTGGAAGCTAACCGGAAGTAATAACCATGTGATTTCCAATGAGCTCATGCAGGCCCTAGAGAACCAAGTGGACAAAAGGACCAGTTTGTTAACACTACCCAGGAAAACCAGAAGTATTATTATTATTATTTATTCACAAAAGGGGAGGGCAAACCCTACGCTATCCAAAGCCTCACAGGGCCCATATAGCTACCTCTAAAGAATAACAACCACTGGGACTAGAACGAAAATCCGGGCCCAGGTTTAAACCATCTAAGTTTCACCACAGACCGAACAAATCGGACCAAAACCTTAAAAGGACACAGCTTAAGATCCTCTACCGATATCCTATTCCGGCCGAAGGTCCTAAACCTAATCTCCTCACAACCCAAACAATTCGTCATCAGATGCATGGGTGTTTCCTCCTCAGTCTCACAAACTCTACAAAAGGGGTCAGGCACGAGTCCCATTATATAGAGATGTCTCCTTAAACCACAATGCCCAGTGAGGAATCCAACCAGATGTCTGAGGGAGGTCCGTGAAAGACATCGGACCCCGCTACTCAAAGCTCCGTCCGGGCCCCCATTGAGCATTTTAGACTGCCGACAACCCACTGCACTCATCCATAAGGATGAGTGCTGTGAGGTCATCCACGTCTGAAAGCCCGACAAACATGTGCCAGAAGACACACCAAGAGCAGGCTCTGGACCAATGAAAGGGAGAGAGGCACCTAATTTGGCAAACCTATCCACCTCCTCATTCCCAAAAATTCCCATATGACCTGGAACCCAGACCAGAAGCACATCCTTTAATGAAGAAAGATCTTCCAGTCTTCTAGAACATTCCAACACCAATCTGGAAAGTGAAGACACATGAATTAAGCGCCTTCAACGCAGCCTGGCTGTCCGAGCAGATACAAACACCTTTTAAATTAGTGTTACGCACCCTCTCATCCAAAATACAGCAAAGAATTGCATAAACCTCAGCCTGGAAAACGGTGGCCCACTCACCAAGAGGCGCTACCAAATGATCTCCCGTCTCAAAATAGACGACAGCCCCAGACCTACCATCCATCCTGGAACCGTCCGTGTAGCATCGGAGATAATTCTCAGGAATAAAACCAGGAGTAACAAACTTGGGTTTTCACAATTAAGAGCAACTGAACTGGCATGAATTGTATAGGTATTACACTGCGACCTATTGAAGGGAGTGTTGCCTAACGACTTACTCCTTCGAGCTTAAAATGGCGACTGACTGAGAGAGGAGAAAATGCATAGGTTACCACCCCTCTCTACACTTAGGACACAGCCTAATAAATTAGTAAATTATTAGCAAGGTATTACAATAGCCCCTCCCAAATAACATTATTGTACGCCGTTGGCGGCAAATTTAAATTTGTATTAATACCGAACAAATAGTAATAATAATTAAGTAGATTAATTAGGAACACAACAAACCTAAAGTCAATACAATATTATTAGTATAATTATGAAGCCAATTAAGTACAGAATATTAATTTAAAAAATATGGCGATTTTTAATTTATTATTTATTATTTTTTTTATCCAACGCCCATCTGAGGCAGTAAAGCCATATAGTACCTTGCCGACCAGGACATACATTCGCCCACTATGCTTTAATCTTGAAACATCATATCTATGAAATTTCTTGCACTAAACGGAAATGCCGTTTGACGGCGGTCCAACCATTGACCACCTGTATCAGGATTTTGCCAGTAAATCCACTTCTCATCACATATCACCCCTGTAATAGCGCATGTCTGATGAATTTTAGCTTAGAGGAGTTGGCAATTAGTAATTTTTCTGGCGGCCTGTAGAGTTATATGTTTATTTATTACGGCCCAAATCTATCATCTCCATGAAGATGGCGGCTAACGGTGTCAATACACACTGCCAGTTCTGCAGCAAGTTACGGAGTACTTGTTGTTGGATTTGACTCGTCAGCTTCCTGTAAAGCCTCATTAACGTAACATGACGGCTGCAATCTGTACCTGTCTTTCTTTCTAAGGATGCATCACCATTATTAAAAACCAATTCCCCGGAGCAGTGTACTGATCAAAGACATCATCCCCTTCAATTTCTCATAGAGTACGCGTAGCTTCAGCAGCTGCACACTCTTTTCTTTTTTCAGTAGTGACGTAAACTTACTTATAAATACATAACCTTGTTTTTTAAAACAATACACAGTTGACTATTTGAAGGGGTCGTATTACGTATAGAAACACTTTAGAAAGTTTAAAAATTAATATAATATCGTGTTTGTAAACATCAGATGTATGTGGCAGATTGGTTTTTTAAAGTCCATGATGTTCGGTTAGAAATGGAAAATTTTATTTAACATTAAATAATTAAATTATTTATATATTTATAAATTCCTAAAATTTTCAAAACTTCATTGAAAGTTTACGCCAATATTCTTAATTAATTTTTAATGTCCTACCCAAGTGTTTTTCATGTTTGCCTTCGCTATACGAGAAAAAGTTTTTTATTACCTTAATTACTTTCAGACCTATTAACAACTTTTATTTGAAAATAATTAGATTCTTTTTTTTCCCCCCCTTGGTCTTTTAACAATTATGGGGCGGCAGAAACTGGGTGACTTGCTCGTTTTCGTTACACTCTGCCATTACTTTGTAATTATCTATGATTCTAGAATTTGTTTTCTATTACCATCTTAATTTTAACTTCTTTTTTTTTCAAACATTTCTTAGAAGAAATCCTTTACACATATCTATTTTTTCAGATAAATCATTACTCAATATTGTATCGATTGTATCGATATATATATACGTACTAGTAATTTTAAATAGAGCCTAAGGAATTTCCAAGGTGCCAGGGCAATTTGGCATTGAAGGGAATAAGATGGCCGACTCCCTGGCGAAAATAGGCGCTGCGACCCCGCTTCTAGGGCCGAAACCTATAAGTGGGATCAGCGATCAATTTCTCTTGGAAGAACTTACGAAGGAGGAATTGTGGTCCTGAACCAGCCCTTGCCGTCACTAAGAGGTTTCATGATAAACAGATTGGACTTTGGGAGACGAGAGTCTTGGAGATATGCTGGGGTAGTCACTTGTTTAACAGAGGGAGGACGTCTAGTCTCACTTGTCAGAATTGCGATGACGGAGTCAGGGAAACGGTGTATCACTATTTTTGTCAGTGTCCCCGTTTCGCTGGCACTAGGTTTAGCGTATTTGGGAGGGCACCACTTTGGGCAAGTTGGAGTTAAAGGATATCCTGGGATATTGTAGACTGACCAGTAGGTTAATGGGGGAGGCTATTTAAGTGGACGAAATGGGGAAGCATCAGGGGGATAAAAGCCATATAGGCTTAGGTCCCATACCGTCGGGCACCCAGTTTAATAATAATAATACTAGGAGCACTTATACTAGTACTAGTACTTAATAATAATAATAATAGGAGGAAGAGGCAAAGAGATCTCAACTGTGGGGGGAGATCCCTCCCCCGGTTTGCGGCAGGGCGATATCTGCTTGGGCAATTATAACCACCTGAAATCGGAGGGCTGCTTTGGCTTGAGTAAGAACATGCTTCGCGTTCTTACACTTTTTCTCAAGGGGCATTGCCGACTTAAGAGGACACCTGACGAAGCTGGGTTTGGAAAGTGACAGCTCATGAAGACTCTGTGGGGAGTTGGAAGAAACTGCATTACATCTCCTAACAGACTGCGAGGCTGCCACACATAGAAGATTCAAGAACCTGAGTAGCTACCAGGTGGAGGAGGGGGGATATACCTTCTCCAGAGCCCGTCAGGTTACTAGGATTCCTCAGGGAACTTAACCTGATGGAGATTCTGCAGAACGGATGTTCATTTGGGATATCTGCTCGGGGTGCTCTGGGCAAATAGCCTGCGACACCCAGGGAGCATAGCACAATAGATCGAAAGGTCACAGTGCATTGGCCCTCCCCTTTCAAAAAAAAAAAAAAAAAGGAATCTCCAAGTTTCAGGACTTCATAATATTCAATCGAAGTTTTTCTCAATATATCATAGATTATGCCAATAAAAACCAAACATCCAATATTTTAAAATTTTTTGGCAGCCAGAATTGCGAGGGGAGCGGATAGATTTAAAATTCTGACACTTTCGCAATACTTTCTCTCTCAGCCTGAAAGAGAAAGTAAAAATAAAAATTACAAACAATTATCAACCCAATTTAAAATTTAATTACTTGATTTCAATTGTTGAAAATGAATTACCATTTAATTAACATTCTACTTAATTTGGTTGAATATATTATTTATCGTCCTGTATCTTTCCATGGCTACTTGTTTTTCCCACTTTTTTTAACACCAGTTTTATTGCAAATAAAATGGATGGGCTATGTGGGCTAGCATGGCAAACCTTTGTCAACTGTTAGAGGTAAGAAGTATGGTAGGGAAAGATTTGTGAAATGAGATAATCGTCCTAAAGTCTCGGAAAACAAGCTGAGCAGTAGCTGAGGGTCGCCTTATCAGCCATCTAAATTGAGGAGCTAGGCGGCTGGCTGTAAGCTGGCTGGGGGGGTGGGTGGGGTGGCGGGCAATGTAGATGATGCTACAGAGGCTTGGTTGAACAAGATCAGCACTCCCAAGCCCATTATACTGACTCTCTAGCTTGGTTAGGTTATTTAGAAGCTACTACCTTAGCCGGCGAGGTTAGATCGCTATTTACTCTTTCTCCTACCCACTCACCCACTCTACACAGTAGCCTTACATCACTATTTTGGACTCTTCAAGATGTTAAATTGAGGTATAAACTTCATAAAGGCCAATTTAACATTGTGGCCCTATTGAGGTTACATCTCTACTTAGACTAAACTCTCTAACCAACTGTATCATTTCTTTGAACAACCATATTCTTTATTACATTAATTTCTTTTTATTACTTCTATTACTTTCTTCTCATTTCTTTACAATCTTTGTAAATGTTCATGTTCAATATTCTCTTTAGTAAAGTTGATTTTTAATTTGCCTTACTGCTGATAAGAGGAAGTATTGAAATCGTGTCAAAATTTTCGAAATTACTTTTCACCGGAAGTATGTTTTGAACTCATCTGATTACGCAAAACAAATTTTTAGCCAAAGGTATGCGTGTAAAAGTGCGTCTAAACAAAACATCTGAACATCAAAAAAAAATAAATAAATAAATTACAGAAAGCCCAAACTTGACATTCCCTACTATACCACCGAATGTGAAATAATGATTTTTTTGGTCGAAATATATCAATTGGAGGTGTGACATTACTGAATGGTATTTTCTTGTTTTCAGTTCCTCACATTATTCTTGAAAATGATTCTTAACGAGTTTCTTTAATCTTTGTATATTATTTACCCAAATAAATATCGATCACTTTTATTTGAAACTTTTACCAAAGGATTTTTTTTTTTACGGGGGAGGGGAGATTTTGAGGTAACAATAGCGATATGATTTCCTATAAAGTGGTATTTCAGTGAATATTATGGTTTTATCACAATGTTAATTCCATTAGAAACATGGGATACTATGGAGACAACTGTTATTATGGTTGGCTCAATGTTATTGTCGTTTTCTCCTGGACTACAATGTAATCATTTCTGTAAGGGTGTTGTGAGGAGATGCTAGTTGTTGATGATGATAGATAAACACCTTAAGATTGGTTTAAGATATATGATTGATATATGTATATATATAACTGACTGCCAACGACTTTACACTTAAGAGTTTACAACTGAACTGAACTGACATACTGACGTGGCTAAAATGATATGTACGAAATGTGAATCAACAGAATGATGTCTGATGTGTCAGACTGAATTGAACAGAATGATTCTGACTGTCTCTCTCTCTCATATATATATATATACACACTCGCCGAGCCTCTCCTCTCTGTGCGAGAGGGGCTGTTTCTCTCCGCTAGAGTGGATGAGTGGTGGGGGTTCACTACCCCTACATTTCTATACCTGTTCTGGGTAGATACATGTTCCTCCCACTCACTACACCTACATTTATGTTAGGATAATTGAGTAAAATTTGAAATTTAAAAACAATTTGTCGTTTTATATATAGGGTAAAGCTAGGAAAGTTGACTCACATTTCAAAGTTATGTTCTATAATAGGTGTGAGACGAAGAGAATTGGGTTTGAGCGATAAATAAACTAGAAATAATGCTAAACACTGTATCTAATCAGAAAGTCACACAAACTGCCAAGGACTTTACACGAATATAGAAATTGGTAGTGAGAGATTTAGAGTGAGTAAAGAGAAAGGTAGTAGTTGGTTGCTGACGCGTTGTAACTGCTGTGTAAACTGTTGAAAGACTGTCGCTCTGTATGGATATCACTGCCGTATTTCAACAGAGTCCCCCACCCTAGTCTGGCCTAACAAGCGAGCGAGACTCTCAATTTTGTCTCACTCTCTCTCTCTCTGCTTTAGATCCCCTCTCTTCGGATCCTTATTACATGCCCTGTATTAAATTATAGGAGATATATTAAAGAGGTAATTCTTATGTCAACTACTATTATTTAAAAACAAGAATAAGAAGAAGTTATTTTTCAATATAAAGATATTTTCATTTATTGCAGAAACAAAATACAAATACACAACTATGGAAGATTCTTCTCGACCGTTGCTTGTATGAAGGAAAAGGATCGTGAGTTTCGGTCTTTTTTTGAAAAAATAAAAACACTTATTCTTGCCAACGTTTCGACAAATATATTGTCTTTTTCAAGGCCTACAACATATAAATACAATAGGTTCTCTTTTAAAAGTCAAAATCAAAAACAAAAAACAGAAAGTAATAAAAAAATAATCCATAATTATTAAGAATTATGAAAATTATTAAGATTATTAAAAAATAAAGTTATAAATGAATCCATAATTTTCTGTTTTTTGATTTTGACTTTCAAAAAAGAACCTATTGTATTTATATGTTGTAGGCCTTGAAAAAGACAATATATTTGTCGAAACGTTGGCAAGAATTTATTTTTTTCAAAAAAAGACCGAAACTCACGATCCTTTTCCTTCAAATGCACAACATTTGGCCGTCTCCCCTACTACGGTAGGATAGACGACGCACCATTGGTAGGATACCTCTGTTCTGTGAAGGAAACATGGCTGATCGACATAAAACTTGGTAAAACACTATATCTACGAGTCCAACTTTAACTATAGCGTGGGGAAATCTTTCATTTCAATTGCAATTAATATAGTATATAATAACTTACTAATGTGTTATGAAAATTTAGGTATTCACCAGATATAGCTGATGCGTATAAATATTCGTAGGACACAGAAGTACCCGACCCACAAAATAACTGAAGAATTTTGCAATAGGTTTGCTTCTTATTTCTCTACTCCTGGACTGACTTGCATGGCGCCATGTGGTGGTAAACAAGAGAAGTAAAGAGCGCGTCTTCTCTCTTACCCTCTACATCACTCCTAGCTCTACACTAATTATATTAACAGCAGTAAGATAAAGTCTAGAATGATAAATGCCATATTTTTAATTTTTCTTATTTCTATATAGGTACTTTAGAAGATCACTTAACGTAAATTTCGTATCGAAAGTAAGCGAAATTGTTGTATGTGTATTTCACATCGATTTTTTTTTTAATTTATATTTATTTATAGCTACGACTCGTTAGATCGTTTATTATTATTTGTTAATATAAATTTTTGAATTAATATTCCAGATAATATGAGTTTATCATTTTCTAGTGAAATTAATTAATGTTCAATTTTGTGCCTACATAAACTGTCACAAATTATTTTAAAAATGATTATACGTGGTATATATATATATATATGTGTGTGTGTAAATAATGTGCACCCCATCCATTTTCTAGAGTGTAGTACGTCAATTATTGGAAGGACTCAGGCTGAATTGACAGCGTTAACGAACTCTGATCGTTGTACTGTTATACAGGAGGGTGTTGATCCTACCCTATCAATAATTAACTACCCTGCTTATTTACTCCCCCGCCTCTCCCTACTTCAACAGTGTCATCCGTCATGGTCAATCCAGGATTCCCATGTCACATAGGCTGTCCGTACTGCCCATGTATAAAAACAAAAATCCTACAACAGTACAAATCTAAAGAAGATTGGACAAACATAATTATTCCCTTTTTGACATTAACTATTATTCTGTGGACAAGAGGATGTTTTGTTGAATTATTCTACCAACATTTTGTAATAGTATAATACCATTATCTTTAAACTTTTAGTACATTAATATCAAAAATAAACTATCCTAATATCAATTTAATTTACTTGAATTGGAATAACTAATATCAATATGTTACGTTTATAGAATAATATAAAACAATATTATTTTATCGAAGTAAACCTGGTACAAATCTTTTGTAAATATGAAGTCTAGAAAATGAAGAAGATTGTTGTGTGTACCTTTTGAGATGACAATTAACTTATTGTTATGTTCCTTAGAACTGATGATGGATTGGATCTTGCGCACGCGTTTCCCCATTTTCCCCATTCACAAGGGGGAAGACAATAACGCTAAGGGACAGGCTATGCCGAGTACACATTGTCAACGGAATTCAATTTTACTGACGTGACAGTGCAATATTGCCTTACTACCGTTTTCTCTATCCAAGGTTTCCAATTTTAATTTAAACTTCCCTTTGTGTTATTAAGCAAGGAAATTACATTTTCTATTAATTTATATTGCCGTTTTGATATTTATACTTTTTAGTTAACTTTATTCATAAAGCTAGCTCTCCACCCCTCATCGCTATTTACATATTACTATTTTTTTATTTTTTTTTTATTGAAATACAATTTTTTTTTTTTTAAATTATTTTATATAGAAGACGTTTTAATTTTCAAAATGAAATATATATCCTTATTTTTTCAATTTCTAAAACAGAGGAATTCAGTGAAGTAATAAAAGTAATATTAAACATTTTATCTACTATTTTAATTTACTGTAATTTTCAATAAAAAGGTGGAAATCGAACGATTAACTTTATTTAAAATTTTCTCAATAAGGGAACACAGTAGTTATCTAAAAGTTAGGGTCTGATACAATCTTTGCCTCCGGGGCCTTCTTTCTTTCTATTCTAATTATTTTTTTCTCTTTATTTATCATTTATAAATATGAATAATTTTTTAAAATTAGCTAGTTATTTCCACAATAAAATACAAAATAAATTTCTATCTATTGAAAAAAAAAACTTAAAAAAAAACAATCTGGTTTGAAACACTCACACAACTTTCTCTTACTTTAATCTTACATAGTTTTAATTAAATATTTATTAAAATGGGTATTACCCAGTTATTAAATTTCACTTATGAAATTTAATATAACTGTAAAATATTAATTTGTAATATAAGCACGCTCTAGGGGCGGGCACTTGTCCGGGGCGGCAAAATTAAGGGGCGCAATTTTGGCTGAATGAAAAAAATATTGATGTATTAAACACTCAGTTAATAGAAAATTTCACATATCTACGTAATTTTTGGTTCGCTAAAAGTTTACAGTGAGTAGCGTATTTATATTGTTTATATCAAAAAGTTAAAAATATTTACACTATTATTGAAAAAAATTGAAAAAAGCAGAATTTGTAAAGGACGATGCTTGAACTTGTTTGTACATGTATATACTTCTCTGAACAGAATAGCATAGCACGCACGCGAGCAGAGCGCTACTTCAGCTAGTCTTTGAACACGCATAGACTTGCTTAAAAAAATAAATATAATATATTCTTAAGGGTCGGTAATTTGTTTTTTGTCCGGGGCAATAACCGCTAGAGCGAGTGTTGCAATAACAACGTAGTTAGATTAGATTAGATTTTATAGGGGATTGGCTCTTCAGCCTGCGCCACTGCGACCCCCATGAGTCTATTGTGGCACACCCCAAGTTGGAGACCTCTCTCCAGCCCTGTCCTTTATTTGAACTTTTGGATCTGGGGAGGCTCCCAGGTGGTCGGTGAAGAGCACCTGCTATCAGAGCACCCTCTCTAGCCCTACATGCCTTAATAGGCGTAATAGACCCGAGACGGGCTCCCGGCTGAGACAGCTATACATGCCCCTCGCACTAGCATAGAACGTGCAGTGCTGTTTCCTGTTCTTCCTGACAAAACCTACACAGGCTATTCGTTGTCAGGCCCATGCGGTGCATGCGCTTATTGAGTCTGCGATGGCCAGGAGAACGCAAACTACAATCCTTATGGCCACCCGGCCTAATTGGAGTAGTTCTGCAGTTGGCCTGGGCGAGTAGCTACGAATGAACGTTTTCGCCTGCCTTTGGCCTATATACGCAGTTGGAAAGTGATTTCATTTCGAGAATAATTTTTTTGTAAATGAATCAGAAATTTGATCCTAACCGATGAACAGGCTGCTATTATGAACAATGAGCTCATAATGTTATCAGTTCACAGACAGTATGCAGATTATTCGACGAAAAGAAACGACATTGGGAGAAATCATAGAATTACGTTATTTTAGGTTCCAGAGCATGTTGGCGTGACCAACACACATAAGATGACCAACATTCTGGTAAGGAAAGACTTTATTGGATCGAAACTCCTTTGTTGGTAAAGCAACGAGTTTCTTCAAGAGACATCTAGGGGTAGAAAGTCAAAAGAAAACTGCCCTTAGAGAACGCTTCCAAGATTGTGCCAGCCGAGAAAGTTACGAGGCATTCATTAGTCTGAGCAAAAAAAAAAAAAAAAAAATGCTTCATGGGGCCTTGCAGCCTCTGGAAGCATCTCTGGGCCTAGAAGGCAATAGCACTGGCAGATTACGCGAGAGGTTAGAATGGATAGATTTTGATGTCTGGATGGTTTATCGGGTATTGGTTTCCAAAACATTTCCAGATCATGAAATTTCTTAGAAGAATAGACTTGGTGGGCGCTTTAATTTTATGAGCATGGGGGGGGGCACAATTTTTAATATCTGAGTTCATTAAATCTTCCCCAAAAAAGTTATTGTATTTTTGAGTGATTAACAATTTTCTCTACCATTAATTTATTATTTTTCTCTACAATCAATATCAAATAATTATTTTGTACGTGATTTTATTTTGTTTATTACTGATTTTTCTAAATGATTATTAGTTTTGTAGATTGTCAAGGGAAGATGAAGAAATTAATTGTTATCAAAAATGAAATTTATCCTTTTTAAAGTAGAGAGCTTTAGTATATAAGCAGTTTATGCAATAGTATTAGTATATGCTACAAAGAGACACTAAGTACCAAGAAGTAGAAGAACTATATTTAAAGTACTCACTGAAATGGTGGCGTATTAGTTTGTAGATGGAGTTACTACTTAGGTTCATCCTACGTTCTGGGACAAAAGGCAATGACACACCCCACAGATACTCACTCATAGAGATCCTGAAAGACCGACTATGTTGCTCATCCTTTTCTAAAACACTACCGACACAAATGTACTCAACTTACCTTACAACAGGCAAAACTTTCACACACACACACACACACACACAAACAAACACAAACACATACACAATTTTTCTTTCTTATTCACTAACACAAAGATACCACATCTTGTATATAATCCTGTTCGTCTAGGTACTCACCTATTCCTCCTTTAAAACATTATAATCTTATCATCGTCTTAACACTTGAATGACCGAAATTTCAAACTTAATTCTACAATCAGTATAATACTAAGTACATACTACAATGTTAGTACATTTATTTTCTTTTCTTACTTGAATAATAAAAACCACGAATATAATGGCTTATTATTTTCTTTTAATTTCACTTTTATTTAATGTAAACATTTAATTTAACTTTAAGTACATTAACAATCTTATGTCAATTTTTTTTTTTATGTATTTATTTGCATTTGTACAACTATATACAATGGCAAAAGTGATGTACAGTATAATAACCAGTTGTGCCACTGGGCTAAGCTCAGCGTCGCAACTAGGATGAAGTGATGGGAGAAACCAACCAGCACTGGAACTCCCTAGGATGAACTTCTGGGATCACGTGGCCAACGACGTCTTAAACGACGTGGAGGAATGCTAGGGTGGAAAGATGTAGAGAGTGATTGGGCAAAAGGATTTGGGTGAAATTCTAGGCTTTTATGGAAATTTTGAAATCGGGAAGTGGATTAGATCATTAACGAAGGAAATATTAAGGTCATGATGAAGGATGCGATTGGAGACATAATAGTATGCGTTAACGATTCGGTGGAGGACTTTGGATTGGAAGGATTGTATGGGTTGTATACTGGAAGGTTTTGTGGAAAGCCCCACAATTCTGCTCCATATGTCCATATCGGTCTAAGTAGTGTTTTGTTGAATGTGGTTTTGTTCTGTACCTTCATGGTAGATTCAGGTCCAAGGAGTCTCCTTAAGAGTCCGTAACGTCTGTTTAGTTCTTTTCGTTTGTCTTGTTGTGGGTTCCACCCACAATACAATCGTCTAAGTAGAGTCCTAGGTAACGTACCTGTGTAAAAGTGCGTGTTTCTGCGTTGTTGTTAGTTAGTGGTTAGCAAGTCTGTCTTGATAATGTAAATGTAACCTGAACACAAGGTTTTATTCTCCATTTTTAACAGCAACCTTGAGTGAGCTCAAGGCGTTCTCGTATTACAGTAGTGACATGAGAAGGATCAGGGAGGGATAATAGTATTTCGTTGTCATCAGCTTAGGTTGTTATTAGTGTTTGGGGATGGGTAGGAATGTCAGCAGCGTAGATGATATAAAGGATTGGTCCTAGTATACTGCCCTATGGCACACCGACGCAGATAACATGTTGATCGGAAACCTCAATGCCGCATCTTGCTCTGAAACAGCGGTCTGTCAGATTGGATTGCAGGAGAAGGTAAAATAGAATGGGAAGGAATTGTTTTAATTTCTAGAGTAGTCCTGGGTGCCAAACTCTGTCGAAAGCCTAAGCCACGTCCAGGAAGACCCTATGGCGCAACCGTCCATTAAGGGCCAAGGCTTGCCAGACGCCGATTTGAATATGGGGGGGGGCGTATGGTGAGCACGCCGCAGTTCCCACGCCGTTTAGTTCCGGCCCTCGCTACCTAGGACGCTACTAACTGTAGCTCCCCACTTTTTATCACGATGCTGGGTCAACACCGACTTTGCCCTCACGGGAATCGAACCCTGAATTCTCACAAGAAAGGCGAGTGCGCTAGCCACTAGACCAACGCGTGAGGGCTGACCAGGAAGACACCCAGGCAATATTTCTTGCTCTCCAAAAGGGGACGAATTATATAAATATAAAAGATGGAATTTTTTTTTCTGCCCATTAGTTTTTTTCATGCCTTCTTTAAACAAAGTATTGTCATTATCTTAATAATTAAGTAGTGTAATTTTCATTTCCTGTTTAACTTAATTGACCAAAAAAAAATATATTACTTTCTGTTACAACTGGTACTGTGTATATGTCAAATTTTCGAAATTCATAACCAAAAGTACATGATTTGAAGCTCCTCGCCAACGGACAAAAAGTTTTTACCGAATTGTGTGTGTGTATGTGTAGGTGTTTTATCAAAATATCACAAAAAACGAATCACAGGAACCACCTAAAGCTTGATATTTCGTTTAGGAATTATCATCATATCTCATTGGAATATTTCGGGCAAAATCCATCAAACGGAAATGGTGATTTACTGTTTTGTTTTTTTTTATTTTTAATTTTTATTTTGTTTTATTCGAAAACGGCTCCGATAAATTTCTTCGAATTTTGTATACTATCTACATACATAAATACATATTACTTTTATTAGTGATATGCTTTCCACTTAAGAAATTTTAATGATTATTTTAATTTATATTTTAATGAATTTTTAAATTATTAATGCTATACACTTCCGCATATGGATCGATCCTTGTTTTTATTCAGACGTAAAAATCTACTAAATTTAATAAGAATTTTTCGGGGCGGGTGTTGGTGTATTGGTTATGAGCATGGACTTGTAAGTGGAAGGACCCCAGTTCGAGTCCAGCGTATAACTAAATTTATATTTGTTTAAAAAATGTTAATAGTAAAGTAGTGCTTCCGCCCCCGTCCACGACACCTAATTTGATAGTTGGACGTTAAGCCCGCCTGAAAAAATAGGCATTACTTTACTTTATTAATAAGAATTTTTCAAAGTTTTTCATTTAGTCGGATTTCATTTTACTCGAAAACTTATATTTATTTTTTTTAGGTAAGTTCCCAGTCTTGCTATTTCATTTAAAGCCATTATAATAATGGTTTATCTATGCCCGGGCACAATTAAAGAATAGGTATGATAATCTATGTCTATATTGACGTGAAGTTTATTAAGGAAATAATTGATACTATCGTCTTTTAGCCTTTCCAGATTGCTAAACAATCCTACTTCTATAAAGATCCAAAATAAAAAATATATATGTATATGTAATATGTGTGTGTGTATATCTATTAGGTGATTGAAGAAGAGGGTGTTCGGAAACGTTTATAAACAATAGCACAGCGTAATATGTGCATATACGAACGTCTGTTCACTGGAGAACGTGCTCGTATGTATGAGCGGCTTGTAGCAGACTAACCCCGCTCTACTGCCAACCTTGTAACATCCCAATGGGGCTACCTACCCCCCCCCCACAAATCGTACACTTCATCTCTCTACCCATCCTTTCACTCTTTCTCTCTCTTCGAATAATATCTGCAATAAATCTTCAACTTGACAGAGCATCTATATCAAATAGTCCGTAGCGAAACACTGGTATAGGAATGGTGGGTCTTTCGCTTAGATATAACCGTACATCAACAATTTTACTCTCTTACTTCCCGTTACAAAACTACAATGAACCCCTTTCCCGCTTAGTTTATATACAGCAAGATTTCATCTCATCAAGTTTCAATCTAGTAGTCCCTTGGAGAGCATTATTTCATGCCAAACTCAGGAGCTGGCAGCCCATGTACCGATATAATAAAAAAATCGAACCGATCTTTTATCAAAACTCATACAAAGCTCAATAGAAAGAGATAGTTTAAAAGAATAAATAAGTGTGTATATGTATGGTGTGTATGGTATGTGTATGTGTGCGGACGTGTGTGTGTGTGTGTGTGTGTGTGAAAATTCAATTATTTCCAAAAGTTTTTTAATTTAAATACTTCGAAGATTTTTTTTAAATTTTTATCTTTAGTGAATAACTGCTCAATATTTTTATAAAAATAAAATATAAAGTTTAGGCATGCATTTAAAAAAAAATTCTATTTTTGTTTTGTATATGAGAGTAGGAGTCGATCAACTTATTTTCATTCTACATAATATATTGTAAAAATAAATGTGAGGTAACTTGTGAATAAAACTTAAATATTTTCCCTTTCTTCCTCGTTTCATTATTGTCCATCGATTGATTGCTTTAGCGTAAACAAGTCGCAGAGTTTTTTAATGGTGATTTAAATTTAAACTTTCTTAGGAATATATGGTCTCTTTTATCTAATTTTATTCTAAAGAATAAATTTTTAGTGTTCAACTTTTAACTTAAGACAGAGAACTGAACGTTTGTATTCTATAAGATTCTATTAAAATACATTAATTTGCAGTGCTTAGAAAGTGCAATAAAATGACTTAATTATTGTTTATTTTAATATGTGGTACGTGTTTGTGGTCATCAATAACAATTAATCCAGTCATTGATTTAAAAAGGAAAAGGAAAACCGTAAGTGATTGAATACAATAACCAAGACAGTGAACTATATTGTAAATAGTAATTTTATTTAATATTATTTGTAAATAGTAATTGTAAATAATATTTATATTTTTATAGTGTAAACAGAGATATCAAACATTCATTCTCTTCTCTTTACTATGTTCTTAACTACGTCTTTATAAATTCTCTTGATCTTTACGTATTTTTGTTTTTTATTTATTTATTTTTTTCAATGATGATTGAACACTACCACACTATAACCGAAACCACACTACTCGCGACCACACTATACTTCGAAAAAGAGAACCAGAACTTCCAGCAACTTGCCTAAACGTTAAACTAATTCAGAGATACAAGCAGCAAAATCTTTATCAAATAGCAAGTGGACAAATGTTTATAATCTCTCGACGAACAAACAATAAGAATTGTTATTGTTGCTAAGAATTGCTGTTTGTTATATAATTGCTAATAAGCCACCTGTTTTGCACCAGCCAGTAATAAACAATCACTAAGAACCTGATGTTGTTACAGCTAATAAAACACAAAACTTAGCAAATGTAAACGCTCCTCTGGGAATTGTACCAAGAAAATCAGTTTGCTACTCTTGCAAATAATGAAGAAATGGAGCTCTAGAGAGCGCGTCCAAAAACCACTACCACAATTTATGATAAGAACCTTAATTAATTATCACAGTTAGTAGGAAACGATACTATCTATTATTTCTATTCTATTCCTCCTCAAAGTCCTGTTTCTTCAGCCGCAGCAGAAGATATCAACGCTCTTCTTGGCTTCTTCTTGTCTGATTTCAAATTCCACATTAAAGCTCTGATATCTCTTCTCACAATCACGGTTCCATATTCTTTTTCAATTGAGCTTCATAATGATCCGTATTCAACTCTTATAGGACTAATCATCCACTTTACAACACCCGAAATAAACTTCTCCACGGCCGACACTTATATGGAATTATAATGGAATTGTAGAGTGGGACATGTCTCGAAAAACTCTAGGTCAGAAATTGAACTTCAACACACATCTAAAGACTCCATAACAACTCAACGATAAAGTAAAATATTTGACTACTTCTATTCAGCAAACTGTGATGGATGCCAGAAATGTATTTTATTTCAAATATGTATATAAAAATTATGAAGAACTAGACATAATTCGCTGTATATAATCGCTGGCAAAAAGGGTAGACACAGGTAGAAAACTACAGTTACAACAGAGAGTTCATGAACCTTGTTAGCATTGTCTACTCCTTCTTCGCACAGGGGAAGATTTGTACTAACAAGAGAAAGCATTCTGTCAAGACATAATGAAATGTTATTGGTGTGATGTGATGTTGTAGTTTGTAGTGAGCGGTAGTAGCTTGTAGTTTGTGGCGTGAGCGGTTTTGTAAAGGGCTTATGTGTATGCAAGTTTTAAGCGAGAGAAGTATCAGAAATAAGAAAGTAGTTAACCACTGTTAACAATAAATATATTCTACTAAAATAATAACTACAAGTTATTTGCAAGGAATATATAAACTTATTAATATATTGTGGAACAGGCACTAATTGTTCGTTCAAATCTTCCACTGTGAGAAGAAGGGGTAGACAATGCTAACAAGGTTCATGAACTCTCTGTTGTAACTGTATTCTTCTACCCGTGTGTACCCTTTTTGCCAGCGAATGTCTAGTTCTTAATAATTTTTATATATTTGAAATAAAATATATTTCTGGCATCCATCACAAAACCATTTGGCACTGTACACAATACACCACCCAGAACTACACAATTAGCCATACAAATTACCATACCATTTAAAACAACTAATAATAATCTGCAAACGTCTTGCGACAATCCTCTATCATCGCATCAAATACCTCTCCTATAAAAGATTATTTAACCAATTGAAGGGAGAATTGACGAAAGAACTACAACGATATTGCAATGACCAATATTAAACTTATTAAAAAAAAAAGAAAAATGCGCGATTGAAATTTTCATTTGGAAAAGGAAATGGAGTCCAATGCTATTTCTAGTTTTTGTTTTGTAGACTTATCTTGAGATAAATGGCTTGAAGTTTTCAAGTTTGGATAGTAAGACTCATTTCTTAAAACTTTTCGTATTTGCATATCATGGAAAATTTGGATTTCATTATAAATATTTATTATAATTATACATTTATTATAATGAAATATTTAAACGTAATCATACTAAGTCAGTTTATGAGCAACTCTATTAGATTCAGAAATATTCTTTCAAAAACGTACAATTTTGAATATGCTTTCCAAAGTTTTAGAAAGAAAAAATATAAATAATTGAAAAAATAAATTATTTTAGTTATAACGAACGAAACAACAACAACAAAAATATATTCTAACGCCATCATTTTAATGTAACACTCATTTTGGCTTTGTTAAAAAAATTGAAAGATTCTTTTTTTTTATTATTTTATTTTATTTTATTTTTTTTTATAAGAAATTAATGATGCCACAAGAGTATAACAGCGAGCAGTTAACTTTCTCAGATAAAAGTGCTGAGTTTCGCCAATATAAAATGTCGTCTAGTGAGGGGGGCGGCAGAGACATTGCTTTCCCCTGTCTCCTGCAAACACTAACGCCACCAGAGGTAGTAGGACGACCCAAACTCCCACTTATCGTGATGCTCCCTTTCACAGTGTACTACGTGATTAAACTAATGAGTTCAACCAGATATTTCCCTAGAATGTTTATTAAGTAATTAGTAGCTCCAATCTGAACCCGTGTTTCCACCCCCCTTTACTGATGGCATGGTTGTGGCATTTTTCAAACCAGCGCTATCATATAAATTAACATGGGCTCCTCCACTCGTTCCCCAGCCTGTCGGCATCACGGCTAATCTAACAAACTATTCACGCTGCACTATCACTTCTTTTGCTATTATCTTTTCAAACTTATATATATATCTATTATATAGACTTTAATAATTTTTTTTTTTTTTTTTTTTTTACACTTCAACATCTGATCAGAGGTAAGAGAATTTCTCATAATAATCCATTAAATAATAGACATTTCCTGTACTCGTCTGTTTATACACTTGTGAAGAACATTGCGTGTATGAATACATTAATTTAAATGTAAACTGTAGGAATGAATTAGTGCTAACGTCACGGAATTTTAGCACCCTGTATAATTAAAAAACAGTTTTCAAAAAGGTTTATGATTTTATTATTCCAATATCGAATCTTTGTATCGATTCTTTACTGATGAATTTTTTTTTTTTTTTAATTTAAGGCGCGTCAATATATATGATCAGTGGCGCCCGGAACTTTCTCAGTCCATTGCCGGACTCCGGACAGTGTTCTCTCTTTACAGACAGACCAACACTCTCCATCATCGGACGGGAGAGCTATAGAGGCTGCTAGGAAGAAAAAAATCTAAGGGCAGCACAGATGGACTCGAATCCGGGTTCTCCGCATGGGAGTCCCTTACGCTAATCACTTAGCTTATTCCCTTCCCTTCATTAAAAAATTAATGATGCCTCAAGAGTATAAAAGCGAGCAATTAACTTTCTCAGATAAAAGTGCTGAGTTTCGCCAATATAAAATATCGTCTAGTGTGGGGTGGCAAAGACATTGCCTTCCCCTGACTCTTTGCAAGCACCACCGCCACCAGAGGTAGTAGTAAAACCCAAACTCCCACTAATCGTGATGCTCCCTTACAAGTTTGACATCTCGCATTTCATAAAATAAGAAATTATTCAAATCATGTGACTGAGTTGATTTAAATTCAGAATTTAAGTTTTGGTTTCAATTCTTTAAATTTTAGAGCTTGTAATTGAAATGATTTCTATTCTATGTACTGTCGTCGTCTGTTGTAATACATTTCTTAGCTGCATAATTTCAGGAACTATTGAACAGACAAATACGGTGCATGATTAATTCAAAGACAATTTAAAAATTATTATAACTATTTAGGAGGGGAATTAAGTGGTTAGCGTATTGGAATGCCACGCGGAGGACCTGGGTTCTCTTAGATTTTTTACTTCCTAGGAGCCTCTACAATTCATTGTTTGGTGATGGACAGTGTTGTCTGTAATGAGAGAACGCTGACCGGAGGTCAGCAGTACACTGAGAAGGCTCCGGGCGCTAATAGCCATAGATGTTGACGCGCCTTAAATTAAATAGTAATAATGATAATAATTATTATGAAAACAATAATTATTTTTGAGAATTTTTCTTTAAACTCGGAATTTTTACTAAGAATATAGTTGCTTTTATCATAAATATAGTAGCAATATTGAGATATTTTATCATAAATATATAAATGAGGACGTGTATGTTGGCTATTAACATAATTGAAAAGCTAGTAAGTATATCAATAAGTTTTACATTTTTTTGGTCCTGAAAACAAGGCTTCCAATAAAACTCAATATCACTTGAAATATAAAACAGACCTCCCTAAAAATAAACTTTATCGGAACAATATTATAAAAATAAAAATTATAGACATATGTTGTGTAGATAAGATTCAAAACTGGAACAAAATCGTTTCAACCTTTTTTCATGAAAATTACGATATGCATAGTAGCCTGTTATTCTATAATGCTGCACTTCTCATCAACCGATTTTCTTTGAACTTAATATTCTAGCGATATATTTCAATGTATTCAACATTATACAGTTAGTAGAATATTGTGAAATACTCACTAATGATGTGGTACTTTGGAGGAAAGCCTAAGGTTGCAATTTCCTCGAATTCACCATAAATAAAAGAAGAAGAAATTCTGGAAAAATGTTTGGAATAAAAGTGATATGCTTTTATGCATCTAGTTAGTTGGCAAACAGGAATACCAACTAAAATAATCATTCATTAAAGTAGAAGTTCCGTTTGATAGATATTGATTGCAACTTACATATCATAAAGTATTATTTAATGGAGTCCGAATCACTAAAGATTCATAGGATACGAAGTGCGGAGAAGCACACATTACATGAATCAATAGTTAGTTACTCCCTACCTAGGCCCAGACTAGGAAGGGATAGTACGGTTCATATAAAATGGAGCGACAGTAGTAACAGTTCAGTAACAGTTTTACGACATTTTTACAACAGTCTAGCTAGTCAGCAACGTATATACTATACCTTCTTAATAACTCAGCCAGTCTGTCTCTTTATATTTCTCTTCGCTAACTAATTTCTAATTAACTGTAAAGAACTTGCAGTTTGTGTGTTTCTATTCATTATACAGTGTTTTCAGCATATCATCTAATTTATTTCTTCTTCATCATTTCCAAATTCATTCTCTCTCACATTCATTCTCTCCTTCTCACATCCAAATATAAGTGTAATATTAAATTTAAGCTTCCTACGAATTTTGTTTCTTTATAAGATATTCCTTCCATTCTCTAAAACTTTTTTTATTTGTTTATTATTCAGGGGAAAACACGTAATTCCGGTGGGAGAAAACCCAATCTAAAAGCAATAAAAGAAAATAATTAAAGAAATTGAAAGGTGAATTAGAGGGTTAAATATAAATGTAAAAGAATAATTATATAATGGAGTTGATGAGGAGAAAAATTAGGTTAGATTAATTAGACGAGATATGAAGACACTGTTATAATTTAGCTATAAGTTTACACAAACTGCACTGGACTTGTAATGATTTTATAGAATAAAATGGTGGGAGTAGAGATATGACACGATGATTTGATACGATGCGATGTATATGGTTGAATCTGATAGCTAGAATTCTAGATCTCTCACTGGCTTATATACAGGTTCTCCCCACTCTAACCTGCTTAAGTCAGAGAGTACTAGAAAGAGTCTGTTTTCTCTCGGTCGAGCTTGTGTTCTCTCTCTTGCCGTTACAATAATTATATTCAAGCCAATCAATATAAAAGATTTTTAACACGATAAAATTAACAAAATACGCTCCGCTCAAAAAAATCTAACACACAATGTAGTTTTGTAAAGTAAGTAAAATTTTATCTATATTAGGAAAAATATAAAAATACTATAATTCTCTCAAAAGTACAAATATTTTTTTGTTTGGTTTTTTTAAGTAGCTAACAGCTTTTGCTCTTAATTACATTGATGCAATTATTTTTCATACTCATTTTAAAAAAATATATAAAAAAAAAACAATAAAAACAGCGTGGAAAGTACACTGAGAAAATAGGCTGCATAGCTTCTACAATAGTAGTGGTGGTAAGTTGGCTTCTAGAGGTAAAAGTGGGATTTTGATGAAACTGGGAAGAATGGCCGTCAGTGGAAAGACAGGAAATTAACGTCGTAGTTAGAAGAAATATCCTCCATTCACCATCTCAAGCATTATGTGTCTTGAGTGCAACAGCGAAAGTATTCATTCTCCTTCTATGGTTATTATGATGAGAGGAACATGGCAGAATCTTCTCATTCCTATGAGTTAGGACATCCCAGTATCTTTAATGAATCTACCACAGGAAAATTGTCAACATTTTAGAAAGAAAAATACGAACACTCAACCATTATATGATTTACTAACAGATATAAAAAAAAAAAAAAAAAATAGATCAGTAAGATAGATTTTTTTCTCTAAATATTAATCTTCATGATTTTGAAAAAATTTATGTTGAAACCAAAAAATAGTAACAATTTAATTTACGATCTATTTAAAATTTTTATTTTAATTAAACATTTTTACTTTCTCTCACTCCTCAGTAAGAGGAAGTATTGGTAATCATGTCAAATTTTCGATATGGAGTTTTCATCGGAAATATCCGTTTTGAGATCCCCTGAGTCCAAAAAAGTGGTTTTTAGCGAATGGTCTGTGTGTGTGTG
>JAAEAF010014261.1:0-15964 GCA_011037195.1 Triatoma infestans
TATATATAAACACTTTTGTTTCCGAAATCTTCGGTTAAATCCTTTGGCAGTTATACAAACAGAATGTTAAGTTTGAGCTACTGAGAATTTTTGTTATTAACTCTTGATCAACTAAACTAACAACCCCTTTCCTGAAAAATACTCCATTCGCTATCTTTTTCATATAGAGAATTCTCCAAACATGGAGGGAAAACTCATTTTTCAAAAATTTATTATAAGACTCTTCAGCAATAAAGGAATATAAGAAAAGAAGAGGCGACAAACAAGGAAACACGATATGAAGAAGAAAATTTTGGGTGAAAAACTATTATCAGAGACATTTTCCCGTGGTAGCCTGCTTCATTTTGTGGTCATCAACTGGTTTTGGGCGTTCGCCCATCTTCAGGATGCATTTTTCAGACAGTGTGACAACACAGACTTGCACAGAGCAAATTCAGTTTTACACACTGAAGCAGGCTACAACGGAAAATGTCTCTGATGCTTTCCACCACTGCGGAACCAACCACCACAACGGAAACGATTATGTTGTGAGGTTGGAAGAGAAGAATATTTTTAACTAGAAACTATATTAAGCAAAGCATGTAAACGCAAGCAAAGTCAAAGACAAATGTCTGGGAGGGACTAACCAGTATCTTCCACTGGTTCCATTCTAAGAGAAGCAAAGAACAGTAATTTACAATTACCCTAGTACTCTTCAGGTTATTTCTTCAGGGATTTCCTTCAATCATTCTACCGTTTATTGGGTAATATTTTGATTTTCTCTTAATGCGATAAACGGAAGTACCTTAGGTCGTGTGAATTTTTTTTAGGCCCCTTGAGTAAAAAACAATGTTTTTAAGAAATTGCTCCGTGTGTATGGTGTCCAGTATAAATCAAAAATGGATAACCGCAATCAGATCCTACCCCAGTTAACCCGGCAATGGGTTTTGGTTAAAATCGGTTAACCGGAAGTACCACTTAACTGAATGGATTTTTCCGTTTGTTTGAGATTTTTCTGAAAACGCGATTTTCTCTCTCTCCAAAAAGACTTCATTGCAACTTTATCCAAAAAAATTCATTTTAGTTATGTTATTTGAGGAATGATGTTAGATTTTTCCTTTACAGTGCTATTTACGATTCTACTGTCAATATAATGATTAATATTAATTAAATGTATTGCAAGAAATCCTAGTTTTCAATATTCTGTATAATAACAGAAATGAGTTTCTTTAAACATGTTTTAACATGCATCAACCGTTATTTGAATTTTTTTACCTTAAAAAATTGATTTTAATTTTATAAAATTGTAGTGGGGTTCTGGGAGAGCCGGAAGGTGGCCATTTTATTATAGTTTACGTTCTCGCATCTATTCAGTAATTAGAGTCATTAAAATTTAGTAAAAGTTCCAAATTTGAAGAGTAAGTCATGTGAGTGTTCCTAACAGGTTATTTTTTTTATAGATATTTTGGCAAAATCATTCCACTCATATTTCCGCACTATTTCATCAACCATCCTAATTTCGGAAAATAAACCAAAACACTATACTAATATCTTGGCATGCAGTACAGGAAAGTCATAGAGTATTATGCAAAAACCTCTGACAGACAAGTTGTCTTTCTTCTATTCGCCTCGGGAAGGGACACTACTTCTCTTTTCATCGTCTTAATAGAATGCTTTAAACGACCATGTATCTTAAAAGAACATACTCGTCGGGGTAAAAATGAATAAAAGTAATGAGTATCTTATATTTAAACCTATCAGAATATTCATAGGGCTCAATGAGAATCAATGATTTGTTTTAGTTATGTCAGTCCAAATAAAGAGGTATTAATAAATAGTAAAACATGTCAAACTAGTAAGTACCGTTAGCCATAAACTAGTTTTATAAATATAATAATTCTATAATTAACCTAAATATTTTTATTTAATATCATAATCAATAAATCAGCTGATGTGTAGTGAGTTAATTCTTGAATCATCTGACGACGGGCCAATGGGTTTAACAATAAAAAAAAAAGGAAATTTGAAATGTAAATGGAAGGAAGAGAAATAAAAATAGATAATCATATAAAATATAGAAAAACTATGACAGAATACATATAAAAGATTATGTAAAAAGATTAATAAAATATATTGAACAAATATAAAAGAAACTTCCTCATGCATAAAGAGGAACATTACTTTAATGTTGTTTTCACCTTTAATCAAGTAATTAACATATTTCTAAATAAAAAGAAATACAAGATTTTTAATTTTTAATTTAAATTGCTGTATTGGTTTTTTAAAAATTTATACTAGTTATGTTATTGCGCATTAAGTGGTGAGCTTATAATCTCACCATCAGCCGGAAAGTTGATGGATTACTTCAGTAAATTTTCTGTTTTTATAACTACTTTGATAATGAAAGGCAGAAGCCATTTGAAGTAAAATGTTTTTTACTAGGTCAAGGATTACGTACGAGAATTCTTTATATTTCAGCAAACAGAAATATCTTCTCGATATAAAAGTCCCCGAATCAATTAAATATGCAAGAGGAAGTAGTACAAGTACATTATATGTACAAACAAAACATTTTCTTTATGGAATTGGATTTAATTTGTTTTTGTTTTTTTTAATAATTAACTTACGTGATCCTGCCTTTGAGCGATTTCGGACTGCGCCATGTTTGTATCTCACTGTCCGTTGGTGGACGATCCACAGATAAATGGTATGTAGAAAATAAATCTGTATCGGTTAATGGTGGACTGCAAGATAATTCAAAGTCCACTCTATCTGGTATCTCTTCTGGTTCTAGTATCACTTCAATACCAGTTCTATTACTAGGACCATTATTAAGATCCAATTCACTTAATATAAATCTTTTTGAATTACGCCGCTGGATCATTTTCCTACGATCCAACCAAGCTCTAAACCAATTCACTAAAAAAGCAATCTTAAGTACCGATATGGTTTATCCCTTTATTTTATAAGGTGTGATTTGGTGGTTGTTTTATAATTTGTGTAGATCTTCTTTTAAATTCATCAAACCAGGTAAATGATTATCTTTTTTTTTTTAGCACCTATAATTATTAAACGATGCAAATCAGAACGGTTATTTAATAATTAAAAATATTATATAACCAACATTATTAATAATATTTATAACCATTAATATTTTTCTATTCTCATATGGAAATACAGAAAATCAATTATCAAATGCTTTTTCCTTTTACAATAATTAGATTACTATAAAAAAAATTATCTGACGTAATTGATTTATCAGATGTGCATATGTTGACAATTTGTTCTTATTTAGTAAAATAATTATAAATGAGGTGATATAAGAGAGAGTTCTATATTACGCTGAGTGAACTCTGAAGAACAACCGTTAGAGCATTATATGGGACAACTACTTAAATATATCCTTTCTCCATAAAAACGAAAGTTACTTTATTATTTCTGCTTTTTTTTAAAAAAAATTAAAAATAAATAAAATAATTTACACTACAAAGAATTTTTTTTTAATAATTTTAAGTTTTAAAAAATTCAGGGCATTAAACATATCTCCCTCAAAAAAAACAAAAAAAAAACATTTTTCAAAATTTGTAAAAAAAATATTATATCTCAAAAATGTAGAGCAAGTTTTTGAACTATTGATATAGAAAACTTGAAATAAAACATAATAAAACCGGTTTGAAAAAGAAATTCAACCAAAAATATAAATATTTCTAAAGAATATAACACTAAATTAAAAGAATTACGGCAAATAATTTTATTATTCCCATAGAGATAATAAAAATGGCAACACTGAAAGTTAACATACTTATAACCTCACATAAACAAATGTACACAAGATGATAAAACCGTACAACTGCTGAATAATGTAAATGAACACTAAAACACTATAATTCTAGAAGGAGAAATTTAGAAACTGAAACAAAACAAAAAAAAAAGTGATAAAACGAACATATTACGTAGTGACTGGATCAGAACGATGTCTGAGTGAAGACTGTTGTTAGAAAACAAGGTCTGAAGGTACCCCACTCACTTTCATTCATTCAATAACGTTCAGGTAATATACTCCTGTTATGACGAAATTACTAGATAAACATTAATTTTTTTTTTTTTCCAAAATTTAACTTTACCTTACTTAATTGTAGGAATGAAATACGTAATCTCTATAAAATTTATGGGAGATTTTTATTTTAATCAATACTGTAATGAAATGATTAACTGTCCATTCATTCAATCTTTAATAAAAATCATTCCTCTTAGGGCAGAAAGTAAGAATGTGGTGTGTAACTTCACACGACTTCCATTATTAACATAATTCTCATAAGTTGACTTATTGACAATACAAACTCGGAATTTATGTAACACAACATAATTCTCTTTGGTTTTATAGATAGAGGTATATCAATATTAAAATGAACTTATTTTTATAGGAAGGCTGAACCTCACAGCTCCTAGGACGCTAAAAATCAATTTTCCGGCAAATGTATCAAATCTAAATGAAAACCTGAACCTAAAGGACAATACAGTAAGAGCCACCAAGTTTAGAGGAACATTGTTGGTGACGATTTCGAAAAAAATCAGGGAAAATTAAAAAGGTATGCCTTGTGATACTAAATTCAAAACATTTTGCCAAAACACTTACTGTACCTTAAAACTGATTCAATTGACTACAAATACTCCGTCAGAAATTGGACTCTTCTAAGAGTCACTAATTTTGAAAACCACTTTTCTGTATTAGCGTAATTAACGTATATTTCCGTAAAAATTTCTTCGAAATCCTATCCATTTAATAATAAATGCAAACATTTTTCTTAAGGCAGTATCATGATTTTCGATATTAAATTTGTACCAGAAGTATAAACTCCCTGACGAAAGAGTTGTTTGTATATATACAAACAAAGAACCGTACCTAAACTTAGAATCATATCCCAATTAGCCTACCGTTTAGGTGGCTTATTTTACATTATTGACAAGGCATAACTGCATGATTACCTCCAAAGAACATTTGAATTGACTCAGGCAATATGCGATATTGCATAATACATTGTACATAACAAGTATGCCAAATGCCTTCGATTTCAATTTAAAGAATCTTTAGAGAATTATTTACCCTATCCATTTCCCCAACACAGACAGACAAATTATTTTTAAAATAATTATTCACTAATAAAAAGAATGAAGTGAAGTCATATTTGCAATTTACATTCCACACAATGCCAAGGCGGCAGAGTTACTGTTAAGCCTTAAGGTAGTGTGCTGATTGAGCTGCAATAGATACCAAACTAACGACGAAGCTAACCGCCTTGCTAAGAAGAGCTAAGAGTGTAGTAGCCGAAAAAACATTGTTTTGTATTAGCCGTTTCTTCACGATTTTAGCTTTGTAGGGCGGGCATCCTCCTAGCCTAACACTTGAAGAACACCTAGCTATCACCGCCAACAATCAAATAGGCCTGTACTTATTGCAAATACTTGGGTTTAGCAAATCTACAGGCAAACTGTAGCTTATCACTAATCATACGCCTCACACTTATACTGTATAATTTAGAGAAGATTAAATTCTATATAGAAAGACTGACCTCCAAAGATCCCTTAACTGATCTTCAAGGACGCAATGAATTTTGCCTTAAGGCTTTTCCTCTTACGTAACAAATATTTAGTGATTCATGTCCATAACGAAATAAATAATGGCTAAACACACCTATCAAAAATGTAAACCGGCTTTAGGGTCCTACTTCTGGCAACAAACACAATTAGTTATCCTCATACCATTTAGACCATTTTAGATTACCGACAAGTAATTATTATTTAAGCACGGTAGTCTGGGAGAGTGGAAGCCCTTAAAAGGAACTTCTGTGGGTTTTGGGAAAAGTAGATAGTTTTAAATGTAATCTAAGACGAAGACTTTCTGAGGCTGGTTTGGCAAGAATTCTGGTAGGGCGCAAGAAGCCAGAACTTCAACCAAGCATAAGCCGACTCGTTTAAATTTCGCCAAACACACATTAATTGGATCTGGAAGAATGAGAGAATATTCTCTTTTTAGATGAATCTCGCTTTTGCTTGCGATCCTCTGCTGGCCAGGAGAAGGTTTGGAGAAGATGTGTAGAACATATGGTGCTGCAACTTTTTCTCAAAGCAGAAGCTGTCCCATTTGCGCTATTTGTTGGGGACGAATTTTTGACTAAGCATGACAGTACTCGGCCACTCGGCTCTAACGAGGGATGAAAATACGAAACCGGTCAGGAACCAAATGAATATGCATGCTACGATGGATAAAATACCATCGTAAGGATAAGGTTTGATCGGGGTGAGAAATATGAAAATATCCCTCAAAATCAATGTCACGTTGAATACAAGCAGTGATTAATTTAAGGAATGTAAGTAAATACAGCTTACTGATATTTTACTGATAACTTTCAAAATTTTTCGGATTAGTTATCAGCAATAATATTTTTTTTTTTTTAAATTTTGTTGTTTTATGCCCATTTTAAGACTTCATTAAATTCCTAATTTTGTAAACCATTTCTTTTTTGGAAACCAATACAAACAATAAGGAGTGGCCACTGTTTTACCCCTCACTGAATATTTCAAAAGATGCTCGTAACTTTAGAAAAATTTAACAAAGGGCAAGAAACACCTTGCAGTGCACTAATAAGTGTGAGTGAGTGATGGGGAACTTGAGTTGCAACTTCAGCATATTTTATGAATAGTTAGTGCCAAACCCAAATAGTTACACACATCGATTACTTCTATGGACGGACCTTATGTGTAGTGACTGAATGTTGGGGTCAGTTAAATGACCGCAGCGGCGCCAAGCTTGCTGAAGAAGTGGTTAATCTACTTCCTACTTTAACTATATTGAAATAAAATATCTTGTATCTGTATGAGTACCAATCAAGTTTTATAATATAATACGTTGCATGGAACAGCAACTAATGAAAAATAAGTAATTTCCCATTAGTGAGGTTTATTAAAAAGTTTTATAGTGAACTTTTAAAATCTCTCTAAATATTTGGATTTTTTTTTTTTGAAGGTAATCTAATTCAAGCAACACTTACTGTGGTGGGCGTAGTTCAATCAAAGTTCAACGCAGTAACCACTAAAATAAATATGTCAAAATCAGCTGTTGACAGGATTTATAGTAACTATTCCACTGTTAAATGTTCACCCGACTGACTCTTTCTTACTTTTAAAATTGCATCTGCATAAATCCCAATATAGCTTATAATGACACAAGAAAGATTTTTTGCATACTGATAGTAATTGTATAATATTTTACTATAAGAACAATTGAATAAATTATTTGAGAATAATAATTTTTTAATTTCAATTGATCTTTTCTCCATGCTAGATATTTTTCCAATGTTTTTGTTACCTTTTGTTTCCAAAATATCTGTTATTCACATTATTTAATTGTTGATTAACTTTGTGATAATATTTATTTCGCATAATAATACCAATATTTAATATATAATTAAAAAAAAAAAAATTCAATTATCATTATTTTAATTTTGGGAAAATATAAAAAACAATAAAATAATTATTTTAACTTTTAATTATTGAAAACCTCAAGCAATCACTTTTATAAGCATGATTGGTTTTTAAAAAATATAATCCAGCATTATAAGAAAATCGTATTCCCCCTCCTATATAAGCAGGGATAGATTCGAATGGATCCTTCCTTATAGAAAGGTTCATAAAAAAAAATTTATATTGTATTTTGCTGAGGTTTACCTCTTCAATTCACACTATGGTCAATTTATACTGTAGATACGTTCACTCAATATCAAGTTAAGTAACATCAAGTTACATAAAACGATTATAAATATGACACAAGTTCAACTCATTTTATAGGTCAAGTCACGGTCAAATAAAAATACTGTTTAACACATTTTAAACTGTACCCAACGCATTATAGGTTTTGAAATCAAAGTCAGGTGAAAGTTTGGAAGAGATTTTTTCTTGATCTTAGTTGGAGATACCTGCTGCGTTTTAAAAATTATAAAACAACCTCTTTAGCTTAGCCGATAAAAGCATCAAGCATCACCAGCAGGATGGCTCCGCTCCCTCCCCGTGGTTCACTTCTTCTAATCACTAGAACTAAACCTACCGGGCAACAGTTCATGAAGGGCAAGCCTGCCGAACTGCGATTTTTATTAAGGCGCAAGTGGTCAGCATGCCAAGGATTATACCGCCATTTACTTGTGGCCTTCGCCAGAACTGGTAACCTAGCTACCTACATTTTCTCAAGTCCTTGGGTTATACCGTTTAGCCGTAACTACTCGTGCCAAAAGCGAGTCTGCGAGCCACTACACTACCATCCTTCAGGAGAGAGGCTCAATCCTCCAACTATGTATGAGACATTTTATTTACAAGATTAGAAAATGGCTGGTCTATGGGGGTGGAAACCTTAAAATTGGCTTAGCTCACGGAATTTTGCCGATTATAATTTGAGGGATTATAAAAGTAGTAATCGGGTGGTGGAGTTTCCCTGTTGGTGAATTCACCCTAGTCTCTTATAAAAAATCTTAAAAAAAGGCCTTATTGGCCTTCAAGGTGTAACGACCCTGAAGTGGCACATTGCAACATGGGCGAAACGTCGGTTCTAGCAAACCATTGTCTAATATATTGAAATATCAACTTCTAAACAAAATTTTACTATGATGATACCTTCCAGATCACAAATGTCAAGGAAAGAAGAGGTTTATCTGAATAAAAGTAGTCTCCAAAGATCCTGTGATTCAAGGCCAAAAAAGAAATATACATCAATACTAATTGCATTTTTTTCCCTAAATTATACAATAAAATTTAGATCATGGTCAAGTAAAGTTTACTTTAATAAGGCTGATGCAAAAATAAACTCATTCTTACAGTTTTATTAAAAAATATAATGTAAATAAAAGGACATTATATGAATAAGTGCAAAAATCAGTGATAATGAACACACCTTTACTCCATTATCTTAAATTTAGTGAATGTATAAAACACTATTCAAGGTAGTTCTGTAAACATCGAAATTTAGCATTAATTTATTTGGCAAAAAAAAACAATATAGCAATATAGAATGAGGAACAACAAACTTCAAATATAAATAATATTACTAAAGTTTCATCAAAAAAATATTAATATTCAACGACAGGGCTGATAAATTATATATATAAAAACATATAAATATACCTTAAATACGAGTTTTTTTTTTCTTAAACAAAAAACTAAACAACCTCGCTGATAAAGGTCATTTGTGGATGTTTTTTTTATTTCAATATAATCCATAGATTTTGGAGCTATCTTAGGAGAAATAAGTTCAGATAATTTAAAATTTTTTAAATGTAAGAATTAATAGATAAATATGAATTATATTTTTCTATTATTGATTTGTCAAAATTAATAACTTTTTCTTTATAGAAATATCAAATGGTTAGAATAAACGCATATTTAGGTTAAGGTAAAACTTGATATTATAATAATTTAATTTAGATCTAAGCTTTCTTCAATTAATTATTAACAATATTATATTCTACTGTTCGAATCAATTGTAATATTACGAAGAAATATTATTTAATAATAAAAGACGAAGAAAGTAAACTGATAATAATTAACCAATAAGTAATAAAATTGATAGTACAGCAGACGATATTTCAGCAAGACAGTGAGATAGATAACCAAAAAAATAAAAGGAGGTAATCTGCAGATAAACTTTCATTAAAAAAAAAAAATAATAATAAAATCATACCATTTTATTTTATCACAATCATTAAATGTAATATCTAAATATTTCATAACACATAATAAAAAAAAAAAGTAACGATTTATCTCTCTATTTGTAATGCAAAATCAGGCTTCCTTTTAATTTTCTATTCCAACTTTAAATAAGCGTTTGAAATATAAATATATTAGAAAAAGAAGTATATCTATCTTCCTGTGATAATTTTGATACCTCTCAGGTAATAATAACAACCGAAGAAATTCGCGAAATTTAGATTCATTAGGAGTTTAGGGATGCCGAAAATTTTATGTAATCCTTTTGCCCATTAACTGAAGACCCAAACATCTTTTACTAATCGAGTGTGCCATAAAATGCATAAAATAATATAAGGCAATCAATCATCACAATTAAAAAAATAAAAAGTGTTATAGTAAAATCTGTGCTTCATTCTGTACATATTTACTTAATACAATACTTAAAAACCAAGTATGGATCCGACTTTTAAAAGTCAACAATTTCTCCTGGAATTATCCTGTTTAACTCTACTGTTCGGACAAACCTGAACCTACTTCAGTGACTTTAGCAAGATACGCGGACGATACAATGTTGGCCTGCTCCAACAAAGACATTAATAAAAGTATTACTGACTTACTAGACATCTATTAATATTTTATCAAACTGGTTTCAAAAATGGAAATTGAAGCTAAATCATTCCAAAACGGAAGCAACAATCTTCGCCTTTAGGAGGTTTCGGATTGAAGACCTTCAAATACTCCAATGTAACAACCAAGAAATTCGCTGGAAACAAACGGACCAAGGAGTGCGCTATCTTGGCGTAATTCTAGATACAAGACTCACCTGGAGACTACACATAAACACTAAACTTCAACAAGCATACACACCCGACGGAAGCAACTACTCAAACATTCCTGTACCGTACTTCTCTCTACAAGATACTCCTCAGACCACTTCTGACATATATCTGCCCAGTTTGGATAACAGCTAGCAACACACTGACGAAAGATTACAGACTTTTCAAAATAAAGTACTACGGATTGCACTAAATGCCCCTTGGTTTACCAGGAGCATTACACAAATACATAACGAACTAGACATTTCAGATATTCACACACACATGACTAGATTAACAGACAACTTCTTCCTAACTAACCCTTCACACACTACCTTCAGCGGCACACTATCAATAGGCGAGCCTACACCTTCTAGAAGATTAAAACCCCGACTATATCAAGATCTTTAATTTTCATTTATATTATTGTAATCCGTATGTGTGAAGCTCTAAGTGAGCTGGTCCATAGTTTAATTTGTAAATAGAAAATAATAAAAATCTTGGGAATTTTTGATCACCTGTCATTTTCTCCAGTAATAAAAATAAAAATAATTCTGCACCATTTTGCTCCATCACCTTTAAGTCGGATTATCTGGTTTTAAAATTTTCTAACGAAATATCTATGTTAGCATAGAAGTGATAATTACATTTTAAATATGTAGGTATTTTTTTTTTTTTTTTTTTAAATTTGTTCATAAAAAAAGACATACTTTATGAGGATTTTTTCCGTGATAGCCGTTTCATGTTGTGACGCAGGGCGCGTTCCGCCCATCTTCAGGGTAGCCTTGATATCACACTTTAACAAGACATTCTGGAGATGGACGAACGCTGGGGATACCTGTTGATGGCCAAAAAACGAAGCAGCCTATAAAGGAACTATTCATATTTCACACCATCCTCAAATTACAATCTTGTACATATTTAAACCCGAAAAAAATATTATAATTATTCTTATTTTATTAGTAGGCGTCCCTCAACATCTGTGGTATTTTTCGGCCCGGAGCCTCTCAGTTGCACTGCCCGGCTCCGTACATGTTCTTCGTTACAGACACATGGTCCATCACCGGACAGTGGCTGTAGATGCTCCTAGGAGAGAAATCTAAGGGCAGCACGGCTGGTTCGAACCCGTGATCTCGCGTTACTAGTCCAGCGCGCTACCACTGAGCTAATCCCCTCCCTACGAATATTATAATTAATTATGTTATTGAAGTTAATGTTTTAATGCGTATAATTTGTTTGTTTTAATGCGCCAGATAATGCAAAAAGTGCCGAAAGGGGCAGAAAAATATCTGTTATCTTTATTGATTATCGCAGATAATATTTTGTAAATATTCATATATTAAGAAAATACAAGATTTCATTTAGAATTTAGAGAAAATATGTAATATAATGAGTTGACTTTTTTTAACGCTTTCTGAGCGGAATAAACACTACTAGGTACCACGCATTTCTGTCAACATGAAACCAATTATTTCTTCTAATAGTAGAGAATTTTGAACTTTTGAAAGCAATGAATAATTCGAATTCATTTTTCTTTTTTTGCGGTTTCTCCTTTCAGGGGAGGGATTAGCTAAGTGATTAGCGCGTTGGAGGTTCCGGGTTCGAGTCCACTGCTTAGATTTTTTTCTTCCTAGGAGTCTCAACAGCTCACTGTCTGGAGGCCGGCATTGCACTGAGAAGGCTCCGGGCGCTAATGACCATAGATGCTGACGCGCCTTAAAATTAAAAAAAAAAATAATAATAATAATTCTCCTTTCAAGATTGTTGAGAATCTGACCCAGTCTGAGATATATTTGGGAAACCTACAGTCAAGGAGGCCATGAATGGTTGGAATGAAGGAAGTTTCGACTCCCTATTTACTCGTCAATATTTTCTGCAACTTCTTTAGACATTTAATGGTAAATTTCTAACTAAAACGGGCAAATAATTTTAAAAGTAGGTAATTTTTCAACCTAGAGGGAACTTCTTCATCTGGAGGATTAATGCAAGCTGGCCCAGTTGTTATAGAACAAACATATTCAACTAACATAAAGTTTCTAAGATTTGTTTTTCTTAACTAAAGAAGATTTGCTCAATTATATCGGGTTGTTTGAAACACAGCATATTTATCTGTCAAAGAGTTATTCAAAATTATAAAATATAATCATGAAAAATACTTGAGTTTCCGGGTTGAGATTGTGTCAGTAGTTTCTAATTGATAGTGGCAGCTAATTGAGTAAGTGAAACTTGTAACTGAGTTAATTTCAAGGTGAAAAAACCCTGAAGAAATGACGCGGTCTCAAACCTGAAATTCAAGTGTTTTTCATGAAAATGGCCGCGAAACTTTAACAAAAATCAAAGTATAGTCAGTCATATAAGATTACAGAAGACATTAGAGTCCTCTTGAAATAAGAATATTATTAAAGGAATATTATTAAGGTCGGAATCTATATTTTGGTATAGGCATTCATTACCAAACCATACAAATCGTTAGTAAATGTTTTAATCACAATTAAGGCAATCTGTTTCGAAACAGAAATTTATGGACATCATCCCTTTTTACTTTTGGTTATACAATGATGTTGGAGTAAACTAAAACTAACTAAAGGTTGGAATGTATATGTATATAAAAACTTGTATTTTCTCCACTAGACTACGCAATTAAGTTATGAAACACATTCTCTATTTAATATTACAATTTGTAAACATTAGTATGAAAAAATTGAGAATTTTTCTAGATAATTAAAATCAATGTTTTTATTATAATTTTATAACAGATAATTCAAGGATAGAATTAATTTGTTTCAATTATACGATATAATTTTTTTTTCCACTGAAAATGAAAATTAGAAAAAATGAATAATAATGATACAAGTAAATATTATACATTTAAATAATAAATTTTACCATCTATTGTTCGGGAAAGGGTAGTTACTTCAATCATCCACACCAGCGTAATAAATCATGTTTGTATTTATTTATTTACCTTTTAAAAAGTTTGCTCATTTAATCCCTTTACTTATGTACCCCATGTTACTGATAATCTGTTACTCTCATTTTACTTTCTCTTACTGTCATGAAGGGACGTATGGCGATCGTATAAAATGGACTGGGTTACCAACAAATCATTTTCACCCTGAGACTATCATATTTTTCGGGCTCCGAGTTGAATAATATTTCGACGTAAAATTGTAATATCATCAATAAAAAGACAATTATAAGGCTCCAAATCATCATGTATTATAACATCTGAAATCATTATTTTGTAAGAATAAAAATGGCAATGCTATTAAAAGACAGTGCACAGTAGTTTAGCACTCATTGCTGCTGAAGCCCAGTTGAATCAGGCAATGTTTTCTGGCATGCCATTTTTATTTATGATTCTGTCACGTGTCTTCTAAATAAGCAAGACATTGTGAAAGGTAAAATTGGAGTAATCTTAAGTTTGAGATTGTCTTTATAATCCGGTAATCGTAAATAGTCATTAACCCCAAAGTCATTTCTTCAGCAAGCCATTCTCCAACGAGATCTTGACAGTCCTGCGGATATCCTAGCCTAACAACACAACACACATTGTCATGCCCAAACTCACACAAAGGGCCTGCAGCGATGGTTTCATATCTACAACTAATTTCGTTTAGCTTGCCTACAGAAAAAAATCTATTACCACCACCAGACCACTAACTTTTACTTATTTACCTATACCAAAATTTACAAATGGCCACATTCACATGTAAAAACTCTAACCTCTAAGCATAACCACAATAAATCTTTTAGGTCGCGTGGTTTTTGGCTTAATAACCACGCCTGCTACACATCTAAACAGTAATAAATTGTTGTTCCTGAACAGTTCCGGATTCTCATCCATCGTCAGATTAAGGCTACCAAATTCCTGTAGAGAATTGGCTTGAACTTAAAGTTTTCGTCACGCACTACATTTAATGAGTGTATGCGACAGATTATAAGGTTATGTTAGTGTGTAAGTGCTATTAACAACAAAAATGGAATTATTATAAATTATGATTAGAGATTAAAAAAATGGCATATAATAAATAGCATGTTTTGAAGAATACGTTACAATTAAATTTTAATAGTGGTGTGGCAAACAACGAAAACCTCACAGCATCCTATATTCGTCACTTTCACATACACAGAGAACGAGGCTTACAAACTGACAAACTTTTTTTGAAAACTAGGTTTGAGAACATCATTCAGAATAAATAATAAACGTATAAATAATATATGCATACATATTGAAACAACAACTATGAGAAAAGTGGTATTTACACACACTCTTGCGTACAATGATTGCTCGTGCGTAGGCTAGACGGGGAGGCATTTCACAGTCAGGACTAAAGAACACGTGCGCTCATATAAATACATTAGAACAGACTCCATTTAAACTAACCACCTTATAAAGTACAGCCACAAAAACCACAAAGTATCGAAAAAACAATGGTGCTTGTATACCAAGGTACAATATAAAGAAAATGGACATTCTAGAAAAAATAAAAATATGCAAACAAAAACATATTGAATGGCCAAATAAACTACAACTCATATAGTCTCTTTAAAGGCATTCTCTATACCTAACTAAATTACAAAAATACCAACTAGATTAAAAGACATATGTATATGGAGATACACACAGACACATCCACACATACATGTATACAAAACATTAAAAAAAAAAGCATTAATATTAAACTAAAGCATGATTCATGCACCTCTTATTAAATATCAACTTAATCTTAGTTTATGCAACTCAATTTTCTTCCCCTAAACCCTATGCGCAACAGCCTATGTAGGGCCAAGGTTTGCCAGACGGCGATTTGAATAGAAGGGCGTGTAGTAGTAGCACGCCGCAGTTCCTACGCCGTTTCGTTCCGGACTTCGCTATCTATGGTGCTACTGACTGTAGCTGCCCAAATTTTACCATGAAGATGGGTCAACACCGACTTTGCACTCACGGGAATCGAATCCTGAATTCTCGCACAGCAAGCCGTGTGAACTAGCCACTAGACCATCGCGTGAAGACTCAATTTTCTTCCCAACCGGTTAAATATAAAACCACAGATTATTATATTTCTCTTAACAATTATTAATATCATTTAAACATTATTACAATAATCCTAAACATTAATAAACATGATAAATAAAAAGCGAATACACTTTTACTTTGGTAGACGTATTATTTATTTAATTACCATCTCTATCTGAAATTTACCATTTTTCTACAACCTTCTTACATACCAATTTAGCTACATATTTTCTTATGTTAACCTTGCATTCAATTCAGTTTGTTTTTTGTTTTTTTAAATTATTGTTTTTATAGATTCCTTTTCTTTTCTTTATACATTTCTTACAATTCTTATTTATACAATGAACACTTAAAATTGCCCATTGCTCCCCTATTAAAAATATCTTGACGTAAACTGAGCTATAACAACATCACTATT
>JAAEAF010014263.1:0-11181 GCA_011037195.1 Triatoma infestans
GTTCATCTTCAATAACATCATTGAACACTTTTGGCAAGTAACATTTATAAAAATGATTAGTGCTATCTGTCTGCAAAGTTACCTTAACGGCTGGCCCGTACTTAGTGTTTGTTTTCTCAAAATATTTTATATAATAGATTTTATGTTCCTCAAGGTCTCTAATAGATTTATATTCTGTTTTTTAACTGCCTACTTTATTTAAAACTTCTTTAAAATCGGACATCTATAAATAATAAATAAGAAAAGTATAGGATAATATTTAGATCAGTTTTTCATAGCAATTAAATATAAATAAACAAAAAAAAAACGTACAAATCATTAAATGTTACTCACTGTTGTGTGTTGGGTGAGCCTTCTCTAGCTGATAAAGCAAAACTTAACTAGCAAGATATTTTTCACTCTATATATACATTTCTAAACCCACAGCGACCCCCCGTTTCTTACCAAATAGAACAAAACTTAATAGTAATAACTTGCAAGAGTAAATTCACTGTTTATATATCTTTTCTATAGTCCTACATTCAGAGCTAGAAATCTTAGTACTTGTTGTTTTATTTTTTTTTTATTTTGTTTATACTATAAGTGAGTGTGCTGACCATGGTGAAGGAAAGTATATACAACGATAATTATTTTGATAAAACCTACTCATTTCTTCTTATTTGTCATGTAGAAGAATATATGCAAAGAAATTACTTTGATAAAACCTACAAATTTTTTCCTTTACTACTTGGAGAAGAAAATAGTAAAAAATGAAGTTTAGTCCCACGTAGTCTGATGATATACCCACGTATTTGCATGTCACATGCAACATGTACCATAAAATGTATAAAGAATTGATTCCAGATAAATAAAGTAAAATAAACCTTCTTGGATAAATGCAATAAAAAATAAACATTTAATTGTTTATAAAATTATATTTATTTATCACTTGTTACATTTTCTTTATAAAAATTTAAAACTAGTGGTTTACATAGATTATTTAGAAAACTAAATTGTCTGTTAATATTTTCGAATAAACTCATTAACTTGATAAATTCATTTCTAAATAAACTGAACTTAGGAGGATTATATTTCAGAAGTTCTTCGAGACAAGATGCTTTTCCTTGAATCACCATACTTTTTCTAGAAAATTTTTCAAAGAATATTGTTGAATTCAGCAATTGAATTTCACTAGTAGAGAGTTTGTTTTTCTTGCTAAAGAAATTATTACAAATTTTCTTACTATTTTGCAGCATATTCCATTCTTCTTCAGTCAGATAGATAAGATCACTCTTCTTTTGTGATTTCAAAGCTATCAAAGGTTCACCTAATTCTGACAAACCTAGCACCACTAGCTTAGTGTTGCTAGTATTCAAAGAGAAACTTGTTGTAAGTTGTAATCCAATGTAAGTAGACATGTTCACGACTGAGAAAATAAGTTATCTAAAAGATGCTATTACATCGATTACCACTCTTTTTCAACGAACAAATAGTTTAAGGCGCAATGAATATAGTGCGATATCCAACCTATTCTGTCACACACACAGGCATCAGCTTTCATCGCAATTTTGGGATTACACCATTCGCAGTTTTCATAGTGTCCATTAGTGGTTTTTATAAAAAAAGATCTTGATAGTTCTTCTAATTCTTTCAAGTTAGAATCTATATCGATATATGTCATTGCTAAATCCATGTTGGCTAAAGTGATGCCTGGTAATGCTGTAATAAATTTCCTATAGTTTTCACTAACTTTAATCTCATTCCACTGATCTGCCATTGTACACACTAAGTGAATACAGCATTAAGGTGATCTGTTGTTATATAGAAATCCCCACTTAAAAAAATTATTATTACGTTTTACTAATTTTATAAAATTATAAATAAAAAAAAAAACAAAAAAAAAAAACAAATACAATAGTGCTGGTGACCTCAAAGGGTAACGACTAGAGTATAAGACAGCTAAATGACAAATTTTGTATTTGATTACACAAATATTATTAAGTTTTATTTATAATATTTATTTATTTATTTATTTTTTATTAATATTATAATTACAAACTATAGAGAGCGTGGGCTATAGATGAACAGGGGGGCTACTAACGTTAGTGAGAGAGATGATGATATAGGGAATGTTGAAACAGCTATATACCCACTACACCACACTCCCCATCGCCTTAGCTACGGTGAGCTGAGGAAGGGCTGAAGAACACCCTCCTATCCAGCGAATTTTGTAGGCGGGGGACGAAGGGGTTGCGCCAGTTGTAACATTTATACCCTACTTTCGTCCAAAACTAAAAAAAAAAACTGTTCAGTAAAAGCGCACTTCCGGCTAACTAATTTTCTAGAAACTCGGAATTTTGATCATCTATTTATTTCTAATTATTTTTGTTTGGATGATAGAATCGTATAATCAACTATGATACCACTTTAGAGAAAGCTGTAACCCCACCCCTCCCTTAAAAGTGCCCTTAAATGAATTTTCCCAGAGAAATGTTTTAAATAAAAGATGTAGATCATTGCATGTTTAGTTTATATACGAAGTTTCAAGAAAATTGTCTGAGCCATTTTTGAGAAAATCGCAAAAACGTAAAAAAAAAAAACTAGTAAAGTGGTACTTCCGGTTGTGGAATTTTGATAGATGACCCCCACTGTCGAAAGCCATGGTGATAACTAAACAGAATATTATGTTTGAACTTTCTACGATTTTTCATTTTTGAGCTATGCTGTTCAAATACATATATACACACATACACGCACACCATTTGCTAAAAACCACCTTTTGGACTCAGGGGATCTCAAAACGGATATTTCCAGTGAAAACTCAATATCGAAAATATGACACGATTACAATACTTCCTCTTACTAGGCCGCCTGATGGCTAACGTGGGGGGCCCGCGGGCAAGTACGCGTAGGGTGTTGATGGGAGTGGCGCACTCCATCCTTCTCTATGGCGCCGAAGTGTGGGCGGATGCCTTGGGGAGGGAGGCCCACAGAAGAAGGCTTGCCCGGGTACAGCGGTTGGGCGCGCTGCGGATTGCCTCGGCCTACCGGACTGTGTCGGAGCCAGCAGTATTGGTGATAGCCGGGGTAATCCCAATCGCGTTGCTGGCGCGGGAGAAAAAAAGGATATATGAGAGGAGGGTGGAGGGCGCCGGGAAAGCCGCTGCGCGGGAAGAAAGGCGACGCACCCTTAGGATGTGGCAGGCGCTATGGGAGGGGGATTCGAGGGGCCGCTGGACGGCCCGACTCATTGGAGATGTGGAGAGGTGGGTCGGGAGGCCGCCTGGGGAGGTGGACTTTTATGTCACTCAGCTCCTCAGCGGCCACGGATGCTTCGGGTCCTACCTCCACAGGATGAGGATCCGGGAATTGGGTGATTGCCTCTACGGATGCGGGGTAAGCGATGACGCCTGCCACACCTTCTTCGGGTGTGGGAGGTGGGAGAGAGATAGGGTTGCCTTGGAAGAAAGGGTGGGTCGGCTGACCCCCGACAATGTGGTCGGGGCAATGCTGACGAGCGAGGTGGCCTGGGGGCTGGTCGCGGCATTTGCCAGGGAAGTCCTCCGTCAGAAGAGGATCGACCTGGCTCAGAGCTAGGCCTATTTTAGGGAGAAGCCTATTAAGGAGAAGCCCCTTAGCGGGCAAGTTTTAGGCCTAGTTCTGATGAAGTGCCGTGACCGGTGAATCCAGGCTAGTGCCCGGAGGAGGGAGGAGCTTCCAAAAAAAAAAAAAAAAAAAAAAAACTAGGAGTAAGAGAAAGTAAAAAGACCTAGTGAAATTAGTGGGTTATTTCTTAGAGTTTTTTCCTTAAGAGTTGTATTGTAGAATCCTCGATAATTATTGGTTGCCTCTTGAATGTCGCTTGCAGACTTTCTTTTGACTTCTTGGTCCTTGTCATAGACTATTGAAATGTTGATTTCTGACTCTTAAGAATATTGAATTCAAATTGGTCAGATGCTGATTTTTAGCTCTCGTTTCTTAATATTAGACTTATTTTGAATCCAGATTGTTTACAGCTCTGAAATGACATTTTATTTGTATTTCTTGGTGGAAGCTAAACACAGCTCCTAGAGAGAGCTGTGCTTGTAAGTTATAGCCCGTTTCCTGCTCCAGTAAAGGTGATGTAACAACAGAGGTAGTAAGAACTCATGAAGGTGAACGGAACGCTGATGCGGCTGGTAACAAGCATCTTCGGAGTTTCCAGCACTCCGCTGTTAATTCTATTAAAAATTGGCATAAACATTAGTAAAATTTCCAGCTTTCCTACAACATTTTCCAGAGAGAAATTCAGACTTGCAATAAAGTCTGTGAATTCAGTCTTGTGAATGTGTCACCAGATTTTTTTTCATACAATTCTATTATGGCAAGTATTGATAAAGTAAGAGAAATTAAAATTGCAATAAAAACTGAATGCAGTATTTCACTGAATTTCTTGCATTTTTCATTAATTTTTTTTTACTTCAGTTTGTTTTTAATATATGATTTCTCCAGTTTCCAAGTCTACAATCATTCATTTACTTTAGTTAATTAAGGACATTAATTAAAAATTCAGCATTGAACAAACTTTCTCAATTGATACTTGTGAACAGGAAAAGGAAAAGTCATGTTAAAGTTTACACAGGTATTTTTTTTTAATAAAATGGCTAAAATTTTATAAAAAGTTTTAAGTTCAGCATAATTTACGAACACTTGGATCAGTAAAATGAAAAAAAATAAAAAAATACAATAATTAAGTCAGCATTGCTGTTTAGTGATATGGAGCGTAAATTAAAAATTTCAAACGATTTAAGTAAACAGTGTTATTTAAGTTAATTATAAAAAACTACACAAAATATAATTACAATTTATAAATCAATCATTAACTTTCTAATAGTTTAGAACAATCTTATACTTAAACTGGAAATATTAAAACATTATTTCTTGAAAGTGATTATTATTGTATGAATCGATTTTTCTCACTTTAGTAAAGTTCCATCTCTAAAACACCTGACTTTCAAATTTGAATTATAACTGTATCAGAATAGAAATAAAACAATGGTTTATTACTTTGGTTACCTTCTTTTGTCATTTATCAAATATTATTAATAGTAAATTTACCATAAATAAAAGGAACTTTAATAAATGTGGAAATGTTTATATGAAAAAGGTAAAAGAATATTTGGAAAGAGTGAACAGACTTGGCAAGGCTGGTGTTGAAGTATTATGTCACCATTTGAAGGGCCCTTGAGACTGGCTAGAAGACAGGGTCCGATGAAAGGATTTATGGAGTATAAAGCAAGAAGTTTTAGGACCTTTCTTCTCTCTTTGGTTCTTCTCATTGAATGTGAGATAGGTTTCTTTCTTTTTTGTCCCAACATAATATACGAGAATATAAACATTTAATAATCACCTTTCTTTTTTATTTTAATGAATTTTTTATTATTAATACGCCAGAGAATTAGTATTTTTATTACTGTTGGTACTGAATGTGAATAGCTGTTGCGCACACTCTACAACCTGTAAGCTAATCATGACGCTTGACTTCTAGGTTTATTAGAGAATACCAACTAGATGGGTCATTTATGCAAATATTATGAAAGATTGTGGGAAACTTCTGGAACTATTTAAAGAAAATATCAACAACGAGTTTCAATTAAAAAGAATTTGAAAGTTTTGTAGTAATTATGCTCCAGAGAAAAATTTTGAAAAGTTGGACTCATACAAATTTTGTTTTATCATTGTGATGGATGCCAGAAATTATATCTATAAATATATTTGATTTGAAAAATATCATTATTTGAGAATATTCTAACATTCGCTGGCAAAAAGGATACACCCGGGTAGAAGACTACTGTTGCAGAAAGCGTTCATAGAACTTGGTTAGCATTGTCTACCCCTTTTCACACGGGAAGATTTGAACTAACAAGAGAAGGCATTCATTCTACACAGTCCGAATTGGACCAGCAGTATTCACAGAGAGAACATTAGTGCCAGTTTAAGTGTTAACATTTAAGATTCAAACAATGTTGCTACTAGTTATTTGTTTCCTTGCATTCATAAGTAAATTCAAGTTTCAAAATTAATAATTGTCTTGTAAATTTACTAATTTAATATATAGATAATTTATTTATTTAAAAATGGTTCTCATTCTCTATTTCTTATTATTTCTCATCTCTTTAAATATACACACAACCTCTTTACTAAAACCCTCACGCCCACAAACTACTACACAAACAACACACCGTCACCAACTACATTTCATTATCTACAAATTTCTACGCCACTGAAGGTACCACAGCTGTTTTATAGGTGGCTAACCAATAGTATTTAGCCACAGAAGAATGGCTTTCATAGTATGAATTGGCCCGCAAGGGGTATCTGTTCATGCAGTTACTTGGAGAGTAGCGACCCCTCGGGTTACAACAGCTCAGTAATCGAGGCACCTCGTCGAACTTTACACAATACACTTAAACTACATACACTTTACTCTTTAAAGACAAGTACAAATACAGTACACAAACTAGGGTCTCTGCCTCTAGTCAATGCTCAGTGGTGGCGCGCGGGACTAGCAATGCGGAGGTCTCGGATTCGAATCCAGCATGCTGTCATTAAATTTTCTTTTCCTAGAAGCCTCTACAACTCACGGTCCGGTGATGGGCAGTGCTGTCTGTAGCTAGAGAACACTGCTTGGAGGCCGGCAGAGCACTGATAATGCTCCGGGTGGCACAATAGATCTTTCAGGTCGCAGTGGAATTATCCCCTACAGTAATCTACATACCAGTATGCATGTATATTGGAATAGAAAGGAGTAAACCCCAAGCCCTGCATCTCTACAAGCTTCCTCGGTAGTTTCTGGCTGTGTACAAATGCAACCATTGGGATTGGAGATACCTTTAAAAAATAATAGCATCAAAAAAAGAGCTTTTCTATTATTCAGATAGGAACTACCTTAAGGGCAAGTGACATTACAACTGTGGCATAATTTATGCATTGTCAATGCATGGTTGTGCCCATATTCATCGCGGAATCGGTGGTTTCTTTCAACAGTTGTGCGTAGTCTTTGTTCTCTCAATAAACTAGATTTCAGTCTGCAGCTGCATAGCTTTGATAGAAGTATTCTTATAGCATCTGCGATGATCGGCACAGTTTTGTTTTGAATGAGGTCAAGACGTGATAAGGTTTAAGTGTAAGACTGTGATCATTACTTCTGATCCGTATAAAACTGGTTAATATATGTCTTATGGGCTTTAACCTAGACTTCTTTGGTTTAAAATAAATTAATATTTTTTATGGCAATTTGAAAAAAATAACTTCTATAGAAGTCATCAGACTCTAGTCAAAAACAAAAAAATCATATTGTTAGTCAGAGCAAACATCACGTGGTGGAGTTAGTCTCGGTACTTAACATCCTCAGCGCTTCAAACTGATGCGAAAGGAAACTTTTCCATGGTTATTGTGCATTGCGTGTTGCTTTCTTTACATATGTGTATGAATCCCAAGGGTCACCTGTGTATGTTCAAATGTAAACATTAAAATGTCCTCCCACCGTTCTACTTTTTTTTATTTTACAACAACCTTAATAACATTAATCGACTTTTTGTAATCGTAATTAATCGATACCTTTTTTATAATTAATCGTTTTTAAGAACTTGCTTGAAATTAAATCGAATGGTATAAAGAGGGAAAACTGCAGATTTGAGAATGATCACTTTGAGAATGTCCGCTCAAAATAAAATTAGAATCAAAAAAAGAATCCCGATTGTATCTGTGCTAAAATAATATTTAACCGACAAGGAAAAAACCGTAGAAATTTCAAGGAAAAACAGAGAAATCATTTTTTTAACTTAAAGTACCATTCCTATGTTATTATAGTTCCTATCATTAATAATAATTTTTCAAATTGTGGGGTTGTTGGCCGTTAGAAATGATCTGATGTATCTCTTAGTTGGCTGATCAGCCAGGGGGTATCATAAGAAAAACACTAAGAAAAAAATTTTTTAAAGTGTTTTTTATTAATGGCCCGACGTTTCGACAAACATTGTTTGTCTTCTTCAGGGGCTATCTTAGAATCGGAAAATTTGTATGCTCTATTAATTACTACATGATTTCTCTGTTTTTCCTTGAAATTTCTACGGTTTTTCCTTGTCGGTTAAATATTATTTTAGCACAGATACAATCGGGCTTCTATTTTTGATTCTAATTTTATTTTGAGCGGACATTCTCAAAGTGATCATTCTCAAATCTGCAGTTTTGATAATTGAACATGTAGTAATTAATAGAGCATACACATTTTCCGATTCTAAGATAGCCCCTGAAGAAGACAAACAATGTTTGTCGAAACGTCGATTTTTAACAGAGGTTAAAAAAATGTATTTTCTCTTAAAACTAAATTTCATTACTTTATTGGTACAGTTCAAATGGTATTATTATTATTATTATTATTCAAGGAAGGGGAGGGCAAAACCTTACGCTATCCAAAGTCTCCCTGGGCCTATATAGCTACCTCCAAAGAATAACAACTACTGGGTCTGGAATAAGAGTCCAGGCCCAGGTTTTACCCATCTAAGTTTCACCACAGACCGAACAAATCGGACCAAAACCTTAAGAGGACATAGCTTAAGATCCTCTACCAATATCCTATTCCGGCCGAAGGTCCTAAACCTAATCCCCTCACAGCCCAAACAATCCGTCATCAATAAATCCAGAACATAGTTCAAATGGTAAAATAGATAGGTGATAGATAGAAATAACGCTGAACCGATTTACAGATTAGATTTGGAAAAGTCCTTTGAAAGGATGAGAATGAAAGAAAAATATCCACTAAAATACAATTTTACTGAAATTTAAAAATTTAAAAGCATATTTGGAAATTTATATGTAAGGATAATTTAGTTTTTACCATACAAAAGAATGTCAAAGAGAATTTTTTTTTTTTTTTAAAGTGAAATGAGTGCAATTTAGGAAAAACAATAACAGTATACAGAGCACAAGTGATTATCTAAAAATAAACAAGCAATTTAAAATAATGTTTCCCTTTTAGTAGGTTGTTTTAGTAGCTGGAAATCTCTTTCAGCTAATGTCGGGGGAAGGAACTATAAGAAGCCTTGAGTTTTCCAAACTATAGCAACGGTGTGAGGAAGAAATAAACGCTTTCTTTGTCCCCTTCAAACAGCCTGGCTCAGACACACCCCTTGGTTCATCCTCATCTGCTCATCTCCAACTAGATGGAGTCTTATAAATGCCCTTCCTCTACGTCTTTTTTACCCTTAACCTCTTCCTGCAATTTCTTGCTATCAACAAGTAGACTGATAAGACCACCATACAATGGCGCAAACTACCTTCTTCCTAATCTAATATCTTGCTAGAAGATTTATTGTAAATAATTTAGCATTATGTTTATTTATTGTCGTAAAATTGTTGTTATACTTTTTTTTTTGGGGTGGGATATATTTTATTTACTAAATTAGTACCATTTTATGTAATTACCTTTTCAAAAGAAAGGGTATTCAATTGCTAACTATTAATTGTCCATCTTCTTTATAGCATTCCAACTTCTTAATAACAAGTTTTAATAATAAAAGACCAATTTTTAAATGCCCTAAGGAACCAATTTTGTAATTATTAATTTATTTATTACTTTCTCTTGCTGCTATCTATGTGTAGAAGAAGAACCAGAGACACCCTGGGTCTAAGCGGGTATAGATTTCTCTGATAACGGGCCTGTTTACAGGGCATGGTAGGTTCAAGAAACATCTGCACAAGCTGGGATTGGTGGATTCAGAGCCCTTGTGCAGACTGTGTCAGGAGGAGGAGCAGACGGCCTCTCACCTGCTGTTTGATTATGTTGGAATCGGCAGATTGCGGTACGTGATCTTCGGCACGTTGAGACCGAAGGAAGTCGTACTCCAAGAAGGACTGGTGGGGAAGGTTTTGGAGAGGAGGGCTTCCTCTACTAGGTTTCGAGGGGTTGGCACAATAAGCCTGCATTGAGAGGCTGCAGTGCCTGGGTTTGAGTCTAATTCTAATTCTACTGCTAGCTATAACAGGAAGTATTATAATCGAGTAAAATTTTTGAAATTGATTTTTCACCGGAAATATATGTTTTGAGATCACGTAATAAAAAAAAAAAAAATTGTTTTCAGAAATTGGTGTGAGTGAGCAATAATCAAAAATCAATATCGCAAAAGACTGAGCCTTGGTATTTCGTCCAAGTCTTGCTACCAGGGTTACGTGACAATAATTTCAATCAAAATTGGCCGACAAGAAGTATTTACTTAATTCATTGAATAGATTTTTCTGTTTTTAGGGATTTGCTTAAAAATGGCTATAACGGTTTTCCTTTAACCTTTTTATATCAACCTAAACCTGAAAAGAGTTACAACGTGAATTGATATATATTTTTTCAAGGAAAATTCATTTAAGGCTTTTCTGAGGGAGGAGTGGCATTAGGTTTTCCACTAAAGTGTAATTTCAATAAATTATACGTGTCTATATAGTATTAATAAATATTCAAAATGTTGCCAAATTCCCAGTTTGAGTTTACCGGAAGTAAGAACTTTTTCTGCTAATTATTTTTCGAAGGTACATACTATGTAAATTTTCTGTTAAATGTGAAACTTGTGTTACTAACTTTTGGATAGTAACCGTGTAAATGAATAAATAAAAAATGTGTAAATTGCAGTAATTTAAAGTTGTATGAGTGTTTACACCAGATCTTTTTAATTTTATGACAATATTACATAAAAATAAAAAAAGTCGTGAAAAACTAACAAAACTGCGATAGTCCCAGTTCAATTAAAAAATGTAGGTCACTAAATTTCTTGATAATGTAATGTAATGATGTGATGATGTGTATTTGTGGTAAGTAGCACGAGTGGTCTTGTATAAAGGCTTGTAAGTATGTTTGAGGAAAAGATAGAAGTATAAGAATAATTAAGATCACACTGGTAGATTAAATTAAATATATTACTCCTAAAGAGAAATTAAGTACTTTGAATATCACAAATAAAACTTATAATAAAATCTTATAACTCAATACTTGTATAGCTCTGATGCTTCCACCTTGATTTGTAGCACAAGTCTGTCTTTTAAAAATATCTCTTCTCTTTGTTTCTTCAATTCCTCCCCTTTGAGGAGAAGGGGCAGTACAATGCCATAATTGTTCTTGACCGTACTAGTAACTGGACTTGTATACCTGGCTAGCCCTTTTGCAAGGGAATGTCA
>JAAEAF010014264.1:0-61875 GCA_011037195.1 Triatoma infestans
TTGAGGAAATAATAGAATATTTATAGCAGAGTATACTCGTATTTGTTTTCCGCCTGCATTATTGGCATATTGGTAGATAGTTGGACTTTATTTCTGCCTGGAAATACCTTCTTCTTCTTCTTCTCTGGCTCTACAATCCTTGAAGGATCTTGGCCTCCTTAATCACAACTGCCCACTCCGCTCTATTCCGGGCCAATCTACGCCATCTCCTAACTCCCATCTCTCTCAAATCCATTGCTTCCAACCATCGCGACCTCGGTCTTTCTCTTCTTCTCTGTCTTCTGACACATATGTTTTTAGGGATCCTGTCATCCTCCATCCGTTCCATATGCCCAATCCATTTAAACCTTCTTCTTCTTCTTCTCTGGCTCTACAATCCTTGAAGGATCTTGGCCTCCTTAATCACAACTGCCCACCCACTCCACCCTTTCCTGGGCCAATCTACACCATCTCCTAACTCCCATCTCTCTCAAATCCATTGCTTCCAACCATCGCGACCTCGGTCTTTCTCTTCTTCTCTGTCTTCCTGGGTGCCTGACACATATGTTTTTAGGGATCCTGTCATCCTCCATCCGTTCCATATGCCCAATCCATTTAAACCTTCCTCTCTTTATAAATCCAACCAAATCCTAGTCTTTGTACGGTCTCCTAATTCCTGGTTGATCCTTATTCTCCAATCCTTTCCATCTTTAACTGATCCAAATAGTTTTCTCAGTATTTTCCTTTCCCATATAGTGAGAAGGCGCTCGTCACTTCTCGTTAGGGACTATGTTTCATTCCCGTAACTCACCACAGTCCTAATTAGTTTTGTAAACAAATAGCTTCAGCCTCCCTTGATAGCTTTTTGAAGCGTAGCACCTTTTGAAGCGACCAAAAACGTCTGTTAGCAGCCACGATCCTAGCTTTGATTTCCTCAGCTACTTCATTATTTTCTGCAATAATTGCTCATAGGTATTTATAAAGGCTAACTGCCACAAATCTATGTACTCCTAGAGCAACCCATGCTTCTTCATTTCTTCTTCTTCTTCTTGAGGTCATCATGTATTTGGTTTTCTCTTCATTTATTCGCATGCTGAACTTGTTCATTGCTTTTCTAAATTCTCCTAAGGCCTGATATGAGCACATCATCAGCGAAGGCTAAATGCTGAGTTAGCCTGTTGTCAATAGTTCCATATGGGTAGGCCTTTATGGCTCTTGTTGCTTTCTCTAGAGCCAAATTAAATAAAAGCGGGGATAAGCGGCCTCCTTGCCTAAGCCTTTGGAGATTCAGAAGACTTTAAACAGGCTACCTCTTTAATCTGAAAATTCCTGCAACACTTTTTTTTTATTTATTGTATTTAAAATAATAACGATTTCCAAAGGGAAGGGATTAGCTCAGTGATAGCGCACTAGACTAGCAACGCGGAGATCCGGGGTTTGAGTCTAACTATGCTGTCCTTAGATTTTTCTCTTCTTAGGAGCTCACTACCCGGTGTTGAATAGTGTTGTCCGAAAACGATAGAACACTATTCCGGAGGCCGGCAGTGCATAGTGTATTGACACGCCTTAAATTAAAAAAAAGAAAAGGAAAAAAAAAGATCACTTTACATTATCTTACAAGTTGTACAAGTTGGTTCAAGCATTTTGTTTATTTAAGACTTTGAAAATGATTATACACTAATATCAAGTAGTATTTAATTAAGGATTTTTTTGTTCAGATGTTGGCCTTTTATCTCTAATTAGTAGACTAAATTAGGTCGATTACTTAAATTTTTTTTTAACAGTGTAGTAGCTTTCAATTTTTATCTCTGTAACATACCATTTTTATTGTTTATCCAAAATAAATATTATTTTAATCTCGATCTATTGCTGAAGATAAGAAATATTTATTGATAATTAAGTTGATTTAAACTATCTTTATTTTCGTTGTAATTTAGTTAAATATACTTTGTAGTTATACACAACGAATTAGTAGATATATAATTCTTGGCAATATTCTAAAATTGAATCTTCTCGTTTTGGTTTTTATCCTATTTAGAGAAAAGATTTTGATAACCGCTAAAAATTATTAATATTGGAATAGCCTAACAATTGAATATTAGATAAAAAATAAAAAAAAGAACGCATGTGAAAAACATGCCTTTGCCGATACAATTTTCTCGGTTCTAATTGATGAATTACTTTCAAACTTGTAGGCGTTTAGTCATGACTGATTTTTTTTTTCTCTTTAACAAGATAATTATGTTAGAAATGGATATCGTATTATAAGGCTATCATATTATATTGTTCATTATAATGAAATGGGACCACTAAGACGTAGTTAATGTCACCCACCCTCCTTTCAGAATCTCATTAAAATCGAGGTTTCTGGATAATGTATCCAAAAAAATGATAGTTTGATTAGAAATTCCAACATTAAAGAAAATTTGGTAATTATAATTATGATAGTTACAGAAAGAGAGGGTCGTATGGAGTGATTCCCTAGTTGCTAAAAAAAAAAAAAAAAAAAAAAAAATGTTTGTTGGACCTCTAAACATATATTCCTGATAAGGAACTCTTATTTCAATAAATTTTCTCTTGAAATAATAAAACACAGTAAAACTATTCACCATCATAAAAGTGATAATGAAAATTATTAAATCTAGAACTAACCAATTCTCGTTTGCAAAATGTGATTACAAATGTGGAATATGTGCAAAGCCGGCACGGATTACAGTTTATCAGGCATCCATCCTGCAATTTTTTTTTTTTTTTTTTTGTATAATATTTGAGAATTTTTTCATTATTTTTATTTATTTATTTTTTAAATTGATATTTACACGCATAACAATAGTAAATTTAGGGCAGGGAACAGCTAAGTGGTTAGTGTACTGGACTCCCACGCGGAGGACCCGGGTTCGAGTCCAGCTGTGCTGCCCTTAGATTTTTTCTTCCTCGGAGCCTCTACAGCTCACTTTCCGGTGATGGACAGTGTTGTCTGAAACGAGAAAGCACTGTCCGCAGGCCGGCCAGTGCACTGAGAAGGCTCCGAGCGCCAATGACCATAGATGTTGACGCACCTTAAATTAAACAAACAAAAAAAAAAAAAAAAAGTAAATTTTTTAATTGTGGACAAAAAAAAAAAAATCAAAACCGGGAATGGAGAAATTACTCAGTAATAACATTAAAATTTACTCAATTAAGTAGATCACGAGGTCACTGACGTTTTAGTCTTCGAGTAGAATTTATAGAGTTAGTGAGGGATGCAAGTTAATGGACAAGAGGATTGACATGAGAGGATAGACTGTCATGAAATTTGTTGTAACGGAATAGGATTTCTTCATGGAAGTATGGATTGGAAACAAAGAAAAGAGTTTGAAACGATTTTAAATTGGAATTTTTGGATAAGATTATAATAATTAAATCATTTTGGTTGAACCCCCACAGTTCTGCATCGTATATCCAAATAGGTTTAAGTATGACTTTGTGAATTATCAGTTTCTTGGTAATGAATAATAGTATTAAGTTAGATCGTTTGTTAAGTAATTGTATCAGCATTTTCTAACTTTGAAATAGTGCCAGTCGTTTAAGGCTGTTATATGGATTCCAGGCCTATGTAGCAAAGTTTTTGTACTGGGGTGGTAAGGCGACATTGTCATAATAAACTGGAGCAGTAGTGAGTCTTGAAGAATGAAAGATATGGTTTAGCTCTTTTCAACACAGATGTTAAGTCCCCATTTGTTGAACCATTATTCAAGTGAATTCAGGTGAGTCTGTAGAGTCTGCGAATTGCTATTATGGATCTTTTTATATATCATGTCACAGATTCAATCGCTAGAAACATTTTTATCATACCTAGGAGATCGCCGAATTTCCGAATTTATAAAAGTTAACAAAATCGCAAAACTATAATTCTCTTAAAGGCAACTTTTAAATTCTAGTATTGTTAAGAACGGCAACCTAAAGCTCATGCCAGGGCGGCGAGTGTTCCCCGCTTGTCCTTACCCAACTTTCTATAGCAGGCGATCTTACCAGAACAGTATTTACACTCTTCCAAGCACAACTTTATTATCAAGCTCCAAATCTTGGTTAAAACATTCTCCTAGCTTTCAACGCTTGGCTTGTCTGGCGGTGACCGGTGCTTATATGAACCACGCCAACAGCTGCCATTGAGACTTTGTTGGCAATTCCACCGCATTTCGTGAAGGTGAAAAACTTAGCAATGAAAGCCTATTACAGAATTAAACAGGCAGGTTTTTGGCCAGGTAAGCGATATGGTCAGTCTCACAGACATCGCGAAATGCTTTTAAAGGTTGCTATTACAGGTTTTCCTTCTGATAGTATGTTGAAGACTTTTGTTTTCAATCATTCTTGCAGTAACAGGTTATCTTCCAGTGATGATTGTTTAAGATTTGGTCCGTCCGATATGATATCTGATAATTATCTCCGGTGTTTCTTGGACGGTTTCAGAATGGATAGTTGGTCTGGAGTGCGATCTATTTCAGGACAAGATATTACTTGGCAGTGTCTCTAGGTAAATAGACCACTGTTTTCCATGCTGAGTTTTATGCTATCGTCCTTTGGATGAAAGAGTACATAACACTAATTTAAAATGTATGTGTATCTGCTCGGATAGTCAAGCTGCAATGAAGGTGATGAGTTCATGTGTATTCACTTCCAGGTTGGTACTACAATGTTCTAAAAGACTAGCAGAGCTTTCTTCTTTGAAAGATGTGCTTCTTGTCTGGTCATATGGGACTTTTTGAGAATGAGGAGGTGGATAGGTTTGCCAAATTAGACGCCTCTTGCTCTTCCACTGGTTTCATTGTAGTTGTGTCTTCAGGTTCAAGACCTTTGGTCGACACAGGATGTCTCTGGAAGAGCTTAGGCTATTTCTTTTAAGGTTATTGTCAGATTTGTTCGGACTACAGTGTATCTTAGATGGGTTAGAACCGAGTCCAGATTTTTGTTCTAGACCCAGTTTGTTGTTGTTTTTCTTTGGGTAGCTATATGGGCCCAGTTAAATAATAAGGTTTTTTAAAAACGGTACATGGCTACGGCATATTGCCGATTTTCTATATTGTAGGTTGTAAATATATTCTTAAGAAGAGTCTCTTTTGTTTGTTAACTATATAGCAACAATGGCAAATAAATACATAATAATATATATATATACGTACATATAAGAAAAAACTCTGAAGAATAACGAAGTTATCTGGGGTAACACTAAAATATCCATGTCCTGTTTCTGACATTTGCAAACTTGTTCACTGCCAAATTAAACCAGTTTTATTAACAATATGGATCAGAAATTTGAAATTAAAAAAAAAAAAAAAAAAAGCGCCCACCCTATACCAATCTTTCTGCAATAACAGTTGATATTGATAGGAAGCGTTTTTGAAAAACTCTTAACCAACTAGCTTTAATTTTTAAATTATATAATTGAATTATTATTAAATCTTAAACTCTAACCTTAATTATATAAATGGAGAGATCTAATTTGTGTAATTATGCAGACACGAAAGTATATTTATTTCAATTTAGAACCTAAATTGTCTAATTTAGTTTATGCATTTTATATCAATATTCTGCGATGATAATTAGCAAAAAGAAAACACTAAAGTTTCTAGATAATGCACCGTACATTTTACTGCCCACCTGTTATTATTTTTATTTTGTACGTCTAAATATTTTCTCAGCTTATATAGCGTGAGGTGCAGTAGTGGTGTGTGCTTCTTGCTTTCGTAAAAGTAGTATAAATGCAACAAGTGTACTAGTACTCTGGTGATGCATAGTACAGTATGTGCAACCAACCCAGTTTATTGAAATATTGATACGTACACTCACAGTTTAACACAAATGCAGAGTGCATATATATATATATAATGTACTATATGCTAGAATGTAGAGTAAAGGAGAGCGCAGGCGTTGTAGATAGCTAAGTAAAGGAGGGATGGGCAAGTATCCAAAAGGCAAAGCAGTGCAAACCAGACATCTATCAGTAGACTCCACACTCTTGCTATGAGGATGTGTGAACGAGAATTAATATTAGCCGGACAAATGAAGACCCGTTCTGCTTCCATATGCGTACCAGGCGCTACAACACGTTCATCAACAACAACCACTGCTGTTGTTATTGAAAGTGGTCCATTGGGTGAGGCTACGCCCCCAAGAAGACGCCGGCCCGCTGCTAGATCACAGTCAGCCAGATCACAAGGGCAAAGGTCGGGACCGAGAGCACCCAGAAGACAAGAGGCACATCTTAGACCAGCTGGTTCTGATACTAGAATAGATGCAGCAGGTAAGTTTTTTTTTATTTTTACAATTTTGTAAAGAAAAATTTGCATAACCCAAATTTTAATTTATATACAACTTATATTTTTGTTCATTCATATTATAAAAATAGTCTCATTTTTACGTGCTCTAAAATGCCTATTTTTAAATTCAACAATACTGCATGTATAAATATATTAAATTTGATTTAAATTATTATTATCAAACTTTATTCTTATTTACTACTTATAGCATAACAATGAATAATTAGATTAGAGTAAATTTGGAACTCTATCTATAAGTAGCATATTTATATACTTGAAGAAGGATTCGCAGCAATGTCCATTATAAACAGTTTTCAATTTCTGTTATATTTTATGCAAGGGATCAAGCTTAGATAGATAGAAGGATTGATTTTATTTATATTTTCCATCCTTTATTTACTTATTCAAAATATATACCATTCATTATAAACCAATACAATCATCTGAAACTAAGAAAATACAAGAAATTATAACTTATTCTGCGTGGCATATTATATCCAAACAATATAGTACCAGAACGATTTGACGAACAATATTTACATCTGTTACTGCTTTAAGTTTCAAAAGAATGAAAATAAATAAAAAAAAAAACTCAAGAACATTGAAATGTTGATTGTATTATAAACTTTTCAAATCGCAAAATGTCCAAAAGCTAAAAATCTTATAAAATTGCCGGTAAAAACTTTGTAATTAAATTTTATACTTTAACAAACATTTGCAAAATCATGACTTATTTTTTATAGGCTCCATTCATTAAAATTCCTTTTTAAACAAAAATAATAATCTGGTGTGAAACACTCACACAACTTTCTCTTACACCAGTATTCAAAAGTGTAATCGACAAAATTTTATCAAATTTAATGAAATTCGTCGATGTTTTTATGGAGAAAAACGCAAAAACTAAAATAAAAAAACGGTTCAGTAAAAGCGCACTTCCGGTTTACTAATTTTTCTTGAAACTCGGAATTTTGGCAAACTGTTTATTTCTAATTAATTTTGTTTAGATGGCAGAATTTTATAATCAACTAAGATAGTAGTTTAGAAGAAAACATAACCCTACCCCTATCCCAAAACTCCCCTTAAATGACTATACCCGGAGAAATGTTTCGAATAAAAATACTAGCTCTTTATATGTGTAGTTCACATACATAGTTTAAAGAAAATCGTTGGCTCCGTCTAAGAGAAAATAGCAGATCTAATTAATATTATTTAGAATTTATCAAATTGTAGCAATTGCTGGCCGTTAGAAATGATCAGATGTATCTCTTAGTTGGCTGATCGGCCAGGGGGAATCATAAAAAAACACCAAAAAAATTTGTAAGTGTTTTTTATTAATAACCCGACGTTTCGACAAACATTGTTTGTCTTCTTCAGGGGCTATCTATAAAGAAAAAATATACATAAAAATCTAGCTTGCATTAACAGAACCTAAACAAAAACAAAAAATATGGCAATAGAACAATAAAAAAACAAAAAAAATTGTAATGGAAAACTAACTAAAACAAATTACAAAGGTAAATACAGATGCTCGTATAGAAAAATTATGGAAATGTTACAGACCTTAGAATCGGAAAATTTGTATGCTCTATCACTACATGTTCAATTAGGACTGTGGTTTTATGAGTGTACTACCAGTGAAAGGTTAAGAAGGAACACCGGTGAAAGTGGAGGTGGGGGGGAAGTACCATTAGGAATTGTACTCCCATTAGGAATTGTAATGGTACTTCCCCCCACCTCCACTTTCACCGGTTTTTGTTTTTGTTCTGTTAATGCAAGCTAGATTTTTATGTATATTTTTTCTTTATAGATAGCCCTGAAGAAGACAAACAATGTTTGTCGAAACGTCGGGTTATTAATAAAAAACACTTACACATTTTTTTGGTGTTTTCTTATGATACCCCCTGGCCGATCAGCCAACTAAGAGATACATCTGATTATTTAGAATTGGAATAAACTGAAATAGCACTTTACAGGAAAACCTATCCCACCCTTCACCGAAAAGTGCCCTCAAATGAATATTCCCAGAGAAATGTTTCAAATATAAGTTGTAGATCATTGTATGTGTGATTGATATATCAAGTTTACAGAAAATCATTAGAGCCATTTTTAAAAAAAATTGCAAAAAAATGAAAAAAAAAAAACATTCAGTAATGTGGTATGTACTTCTGTTGAGAAATTTTGACAGATAACTTACTGTCGGATTCTATGGTGATACTTAAATAGAAAATCGAGTTTGAACTTTCTACGGTTTTTCGTTTTTGAGCTATGCTATTCACATATATACATACACACACATACATACACCACTTTTTAAATGCCACATTTTTGGACTCAGGAAATTTTAAAGCGGATATTTCCGGTGAAAACTCGGTATATAAAATTTGATACGATTGCAATATGTCCTCTTACCTACTAGGAGTAAGAGAAAGTAAAAATAGAATTAGAAATGGTTGCTATGTAAATATTACAAATTACAGTTTCTTTGTCCTGTATGTAGGTTCTATTACAAGATTTCTTTTAAGTAGATATCTAAAATGCACAGAATTCCTTTTGTTTTATTTATGTTAATTAGATTAATTTGAAAATAGCTTAATTGCTAGGTATCAACAAAGTTTTTTCTGAACAAAAATTGTTCTATAAATTTGATGATAAAATAACTATATCTTTCTCTTACTTTAACCCTCAAATTCTAATAAACTGTTTTCATAAAAAGTGAATTTATTTTTAATCCTGAAGATTGAAAAACAAAAGGCAGGTCCAAAGAAAATCCTAAATTTTCTTCATGATCAAATCCCTATAAAATCATATTTCTTGGCGAAATGAGTCAAAATATATAAAATATCTTTTATACTATAGAAATTATTCATAAACAAATAAATAGATAAATATACGAGATTTATAGAAGATTATTTTCCGATCAATTAATTTATCACCAAAACGTTTTTGTCGAATATTCTAGAGGCATCCAGACGGATTATTTAGATCAGGCTTTTTGCTATTATTGTTATTATTAATATGTAAAGAATAGTAAAGTGTAGTAAAGAATTAGCTGTTGCTGCCAATGTTTTTATTTTTGTAACACCGCTACAAAGTTTCTCTCACAGAATCTTCATTCAATGAGCTAAACAAATAACTAATAGACTTAGAATAGACAAAAACTCTTTTCGCCTATAGTCAAAAGACTCACCTTGATGACGCTTAACAAGTGGCTAATATAGGTAATTTACATTTCCGACTTTATTTCCAAAATATTTATTTTATACGTTAAAATATCATAACTTACTCTGCATCGTCTATACAATTGGGAAATACCATCTAAAAAGTCTTAAAATATTTCAACTCAGTAACCGGTCAGAAAGATCCGGACCCATGTCTTTTGTAGTGGAATCAATTGTCGTGATTCCTGAGGTATGAAGTTAGATGTCTTGAAGAGGGATTTATTAGGCGGAAGTTAGTTTAGAGATTTCAGAGAGTTATTGCTTGAATCACTAACACTGAATTTATAAAAATAGACTATATTTTTACGTACAATAATTTAAATGTGAGAATTGGTAACTATTAACATGAATAATTAGAAATAAATAGGAGATAAACAACAATCATAATTTAAAATGATTAAAATAAATAAACTAATATGTACAAATATGAAAATAATTATAAGTTAAACCTTGTATAGGGACGCGCTCTCGAACTGTAATGATATATATTGATAGACTGAAGCTATAGTGATATAATGATAATACTCGTGATACTGATGATACTGTAGCTACTAATATAATAATAATACTAATCCCCTCCTCCAGTGGGGGAAGTTTATATTAGCCTTACTCACGCACTGTCAATTGTGTAAGTAAGTACTCATACTAAGATATCTCTCGTAGCGTGCGACCTTGGTTAGTTCGGTGACCAATGATTTAGGTCAGTGGCCAGCTTTATCGGTGCTTGTTTTTAATGTAATGTATTGACCCTTGTATTGAAAAGGGTTTTTTGTTTGGCCGCGGCCCTTGTCTTGAAGACAGCGGCCGGCTGGGCCACTAGTTATAAATTATCCTTTTTTCCTGCCGTCCTTTGTGAAGATAGCGGCTGGCTGGAGCCACTTTGACATTGCTGTGACCCTGATATGTCATTACACTTTCCAGTGAATTGCCCTCCATACATATTGTAACCATCTCAACAATTTAGAAACTACTTTTCCAGTTTTTTCTATTTCTGGAATATATTCATATTTAATCTTTATTCCCTGTAAATTTCATTCCTCCAATTTTACTAATTAACCAGAACGCTTTCTTGTTCTCTTGCTGTTTACTGGTTCGCTTCGGAAAATAAGATGTCGAAACTTCCCCCATCTCATGAACAAAATGTATTAAAAGCTTTTTAAGGAACACATTTATTCCTGACAAATTCACTTGAATGTACTTACATGATTAATCATTTTATAACCCATATTTATATTATCTATCTATATGATTCTATTCCATATTATTACTAAAAGTTTATTTTGAAATATTATTAAATTCAATATTAAAGGAATTATTTGAAATTATTTCGTTTTTTTATAATTCTTAATTAATATTTCGTTACACTGCGATGGTCCAATACGAATTGAATTCCTACAAGCACAAATAAATATATAAAAAGAAATACAAACTTATAAGATAATATATTTCTTGCTTTCGTAAATAAGCGACTATTATTGCATTATTTTCGAACAGACTAATGATGATTTTTGCCTTGTCCACTACTCTCTTTCTTCATTCCCAATGTTTCAGACTAACACTGGCTATTGTCATATAAACACCAGGAAATGCTGAGGCTTCAGAATGGGGTGGTGACATCTCTCGTTTTATATTTAAAAAAAAAAAGAGTAAATTATAATCACTTCTTTTCTTAATTTTTTTTCAGATCTAGCAACAACGATTTTGTCCAGTTTATTGGTACAAAAATCGTAAAATTTGATCTCTTTTAATTTTTGTAATATTTATTTCAGAGAAAATATTGGAATTTTCTTTAAAGATGAATTTTACCTTAGAGTATTTTGGCTTATTTCTTTGAAACCGATAAAAAGACGATTCTAATATATAGACAGTATTTTATTTATATTTTGGGGATTTTCTATACGTAGTTTTTATAAATTGCGCTGCCTAAGACAATTTTTTTCATTCATCTAATTGATTACTCACCCTTCTTCCGTTGAAAGCGCATCAATTTCTAAAAATAAATAATGGCAAATACAATTTTTTTTTCTCTTTTAATCCCCCCCCACACTCTGATCTAATTTTTTTTAATCCAAGAAATCTTCTTTAAAATATTACTCGATTATTAATTCTATTTAAAAGGGATATTTATAGGTTTAATTAAGACGTTTTACTATTGCACTATACAAAAAATTATTCTAAGAGCAAAGTACTTACATTGAAAAACACGCGATCGTTGTGATGACAACAGTTCTCGTTTTTGGCTCGTATCGTAATTTTTTTTTTGGCAACTTAGCCACTTTCATTATAGTTAACACACTAAAAGAACTAGCTTATGCCAACATTTCTAAGAAAGCACCACCACCAATTTCTGTTAAATAGAAGTTAGTTTAAGCGGAAAATTGGCCTATAGGAATATTGTCTGAGCTGTACTTTGTACTGAGAATTCTTGATCATCTTCTGAATTAAAACTAACAATATATAAAAAAAATAAAATATAAATGATATCAGCGGTATTGGGTCTTTCTGCAAGGATGTCGCAGGATGTGTTTCCTTCCTTTTGATCGTAATTCTATGAAGTTAGATCTTTTAATGGAATAGTCACAATATTTTTTTTACTTCCGGTATTGATGAAAGTGTTACAAGAAATTTTATTTATATAGTTTTAAGTATGCTAAGAACATGTATTTTATGTTTTCTCTGTACTGTACAATATAGATTTAGAATCATGTTTCTCATGAGAGGCTAAAAATCCTTTATAGAAACAATAATACTATAATTGAAAATAAATCATCTGAATTTTAGGAATTAAAAGATACAAAAAAATTTATCTTGCTTTTTTTTTTTTATAGTTACAAACAAAATAAAATACAAAGGCGCCCTTTTTATAACAATGTATTATGGAGATGTACAGGATTAAAGTTTGACATTTCATATCATTCAACTTTTTCGATTGTTAAAGAAAATTCTTAATATTTTTTTTTTATGTTTTTAGTTCATTCAATTTTCGATGGTTTGTTTGTAAAACTAGTGAAATCTTTTCTAATTCAAGTTTTATACAGTTACAATGGTTTTCTATTTACATATTTCATTATTCATGTCGTCTGTTTATAAACGTGTTTTTACAAACTCTTTTCGACTACAAACTTTCAAAGATACTTTTACCCTATATCAGATTGAAATCCACCTATTTGTAAAACCTTGTACCGGTCAAACGTTTCCATATCCCTTACAAACCTAGGAAAATTTTCCGAAAAATATTCGGTATACTTTCTAGGTTTCAAATCTTTACGATATTGAATGATTACATATTATAATGTCCTTGAAATGACCAAATAACAAAATTTCGAAATTTTTTCTTCGAACTTTTTGACTAGATTAATTTTTCAATTAGTATCCCCTCCTCCAACAGCATAGTCTCCTTAAAATCCGACGATATTTGTGATAAATTTTATTATTCTACTATTGCTGTACAGATATAGAAATCTACAGAAAATAAAATAAGTTATGCAATTTTTTGCTTCTTTAGTTTATCTACTTTCTGTATTCATGAAATAATCCTATCAGAAAGTCCTCACATCTGTATAATAGTCAAAAATCAATAGGAATTTTTTTTAAAACTCATAAAAATTTAACACAAGATTTTTTCCGTTGATAGAAATTAAACTGTACAATGTTGAAGAAATTAAACTTGTAGTAAACATCGAAAAGATTAAGACAACTGGGAAGGAAAATGCCAGCCAACATAGAGTAACGAGATTTGAAGAGCCTGACTATAGTATAAGTCACGAAGTAATAATATGTGGAACCATAGCTAAAATGGAAATGAGAGTGAAAAAAAGTGGATGCAGCTGCAAGGTTCTTCGGGGCAATCCGTAAGGGATTATTAGCCAAAAGAGAAGTTAAATCCAGAACAATGTGGTGATTTTCAGAGATCTCTATTCGTCCCATACTCTTGTAAATCCTAAACCCTCACTCTTTTTTTTTTTAAATCAAATACAGGCAATGGAAATGAAGTATTAGAAACAGAATTAGAACTGTTACTATTAGAGATTGTCTCAAGATAGAGATAGCAGGCCATGCCATTCAGAAAGACCAAGTAAGGTACGGCCATGATTGCAGGATGGAGGAAGGAGATGTGGCAAAGTCGGCTTATGAAGTAGTGGCCGAAGAAGCAGAAGAAGTGGAAGACCTAGAAGAGCTTAGTAAGTAGGTATAAAAGAGACCTTCAGGACAAGAGGAAAGGACTGGACGAAAAGGAAGTGCTGTTGGGAAACAAAAAGAAATGGACAAGACATTACTGGGACAACAAAATTTGATACCTTCGCGATACTTGTTACACAGCAGAGTAAACGAAAGAGTAAAAATTACACTAGCAATGAAGTGCAATTAATATTACTTTGAAGTTTGGTGGTTTTCAAATTGAGAATAATAAAAAGTTTTAAATAATTTTCTTGACCTCATAAATATTAGATCATTTGGTACGATAGTTAGAACAGATATTTAAACGAATATGTGTTTAACCATTAACAATTTCAGTTTTAATAATTAATGATGCTTCCCATATTTGTTTATTCTTATTTGTATATACGTATACATAATATGTAAGAAAATGAATATGGGTAATCTAGAGATTTTTAAATTCTCTTACTTCTACTAATAAGAGGAAATATTATAATCGTGTCAAATTTTCGATATCGAGTTTTCACTGGAAATATCCGTTTGAGGTTTAGCTCAAAAACGAAAAGTCGTAGATTGTTCAAACTTGATATTCCGTTTAGGTATCATCATGGGATCCGACAGTAGATTATCTGTACAAATTCCTTAGCCGGAAGTACTACTTTATTGAATGTTTTTTTTTTTTTTTACTTTTTTGCGATTTTCTCAAAAATGGCTCCAACAATTTTTTTGAAACTTGGTATATCAAATGCACATATAAAGAGCTATAATTTTTATTTTAAACATTTCTCCGAGAAAATTTATTTAACGGTACCTTTGGGGGATTGGTGAGGTTACGCGTCCTCTAAAGTGCCATTTCAGTTTATGACACACTTCTATCATCTAAATAATATTAATTAGAATTAAATATGTTGTTGAAATTCTGAATTTGAAAAAAATCGGATTACTGGAAGTGCGCTTTTACTGAACAGTTTTATCAATTTTTGCGATTTCCTCTATAAAAAGACATTAAATCTGGTATACTAAATAAAATTTGTCAATCACAATTTTGAAAACTGGAGTAAGAGAATGTTATGTGAGAGTATCACACAGACTTTTTTTTTCTTGTAATATCATCCGTATTTTCTCGTAAATAAATTGAGAGAATAGTCTCTTTGTTACCTACTAGTCTCTATTGTGTGACGTAGAGTAAGTGCAAAGCATATTGTCAATATTCAATTATAGAAGTTGCTTCCTTCAAGGAAAATGCTTCTAGAAATTTATGCTTATGAACAGCACCGTGATAATTTGTTGGCTGTAAATCAATTGTACATATATTGGGAATCAGTTTCAATCGGTAGGTAGCTCAGCAATAGCTTCAACACTTGCTTCACGTGATTGCAATGTTAATTGATTGATCAAATTTTTAGGAAGTGAAAAACTTTGTCACTAAATCTCGGCTTGATAGCATCATTGAAATATTTGAACGTGTACCATGCGCTGTTAGATTTATTGTAATTTTCTTTCCGTTTATACAGATGATAAAGTTCTCAAGCATGTGCACAGAACATATGCTCAGCTTGTTATTGTATATGTTATAGCATTTTTCAATCATCATAATCCTTTTTTCAATCAAATAAGATCTTTTTATTTACACAATAGTCACTATAGCAAACAGTATCACTTATATTACAGCAAAAGAAGAAATGTATAACTGGAATATAATACAAATTTTTCACAATATTTTCTACAAAAGTAAATTCTACACAAAATATATTTGGAATAGACAAAATTCTTAAACAATTAGATGAAAATTTTGTCTGAAAGAACCTCTGATTTAAATGGCAGATGATTTGGAAAAGTGAATATTAACAGGTGGCAAGTGAGGTGGAGGAAACTTCTTGTGGTATGAAATGTCTAGGAGCAGACCTAGATCCTTACAGTTCGTAAAAGTTTGATATCATTAGCTTCCAGGGACAAAAGTTTTCCCATTAAAACAAAAATGAGTGGCCCCTTCGAATCTTATTTTGGAAATAATGATGTTTTGGTGTTCGTTACGACCGTTGTATTCAATGTAGTAAATTGGATGTTGGGGTTCCGTCATACAAAAGAACTCTTTTTAAATTTCTACCGACGTATCGGCAAATTTGTTGCCTTCTTCAGGGTCTGTACAAAGGTTTTAATACAAATCAGAAAAAATAGAAACAACATAAAATATGTACTTCAAATAAATATTTTCAAAATAAAAAATTTTTAAAATAAACTATATAAATAAGCTAAATAAAAAGTATGATATATATAGCACATTTAAATTTATTTTAAACTATTGTTGTAGAACAGATCAATATTAAACTAAATCACATACAATATTAAACATTGCATACAATACAAACATGAATTTGACATGGAAAACACTAAAATTCTCTCCATCAACAATAATAATAAAAAAAGAAATATATTGGAAATAATATATATTAAAAAAAATAAATTATCTATCAATTTTAGAACAGACACCAAAAACCTATCCCTCAGTTATAACAATCCCCTGGAATTTTCAAAAACTAAGATACGGTTTTCCCATCCGCTCTCCTAGCCCTTTATAGACCTTGACTCCTCCAATGTCCGTAACACTTGGTGATTGATTGTATGTCACAGGTTAAACCACAGTTTGTAAGTAATTATTCTAACTGAAAATTTTTGTAAGTACATTTCCTAAGTTATTTCCATACTTTACTGTTATATATGCCACATATTGTCAGTTTCAATAGTTGTGATTTAGTTTAATATTGACCTGTTCTATAACAATAGTTTAAAATAAATTTGAATGTGCTATACTACCATACTTTTTATTTAGCTTATTTATACAGTTAATATTAAAAAAATATTATTTTGAAAATACTTATTTTAAGTTCATATTTTATGTTGTTTCTATTTTTTCTGATTTGTATTAAAACCTTTGTACAGACCCTGAAGAACGTAATAAATTTGCCGAAACGTCGGTAGAAATTTAAAAAGAGTACTTTTATATGACCGAACGTCACATCCAATTTACAACATTTAGAAATAATGGTATGAGTAATTCAGTTCTAATTTTAATGATGTCAATCAGATAAATATAGTAAATATTTTCCTGTATTATAAAATAGTGGTAACAGAGATAAGATATTTTCCGCGATAGCCTGCTTCTATTTGTGATCATCGACCGCATTGCCGGCGTTCGCCCATTATCAGGATGTTTTTGTCAAAACAGTGTTATAACAAGTCTATATAATCACACTGTTTTGGACAAAAAGGATCCTGATGATGGGCGAACGCCCGAAACCGATCGATGACCACAAAAAGAAGCAGGCTACCACGGAAAATAACTGTGATCATTTCCAGCTATGCGGAACCAACCACAACAAATTGACAATGAGAGACGTATGATACTGACAACTGACATTATCACCAATTTATATTTTGGACGATTTATTCAATAAGTATAGAATAAGTTAAGAATAAAGATTCAGACAGCGACTGGAGACTTTGTTTGGCCAAAGATAGATTCTTGTATAATAAGTTTTATTCAAGAATGATTATACATTATAGACTTCTAGTGTTCTATTTCAAGACTGATGCTTGTTCGCTTGTTGAAGATTGTTTAAAGACTGATTTAGATAGCGAAATCGCCTCATATTTATACGAAAATCCTTCGATGATTTGAGCGGAACTTGTTGCTTAAACATAGTACAATCAATCGGTAGATTCGCTTAGAAGTGTCGAATGCATACGCAGTATGTACTTAATATTAGTCCGAGGTGCTGTCTTTTTTTACAGATAAGAAGTATGTTATCGGTGGCATTGTAAGATAGGAAGTATGTTATCGGTGGAAATGTTAAGGAAATATATTTTCCTCACAACTATTATTGAAAAATAAAATTTCGTACAAATAAAACGGTAATTTCTGTCTTCCATCTTTATTTCATCATTTTTATTTATTTTAATTGTATCTGTTTAAGTTTTAATACTGTTCCTTTGAAGTGTAATCGTTTCTATGCTTTCTTAGCATTTCTCAGTGTTCATCTGTGTTATAACCATGGTTTAATTAGGTATCGTTTTGAAGAATGAAAACAATATGGTGTGATACACTCAAACTTTCTCTTACTCCAGTTTTCAGAATTGTAAGTGACAAATTTTATAGTTAGTATACCAAATTTAATGAAATTCGTCGCTCAATTTCCGGAGAAAATAGCAAAAATTGAAAAATACTTTCTGGTATACACTTCAGGTCATCCGATTTTTTTTCAAACTTGGAATTTCAACATACTTAATTCTAATTAATAATATTTAAATGATAGAATTGTGTAATAAACTTAACTAGCACTTGAGAAGAAACCGTAAGCCTACTCCTCCCCTAAAAGTAGCGTAACAACAATTTTCCCTAAGAAATGTTTTAAATAAAAGTTGTATTGTTTTTATATCTAGTTGATATAACAAGTTTAAAGAAAGCCATTTTTGAGAAAATCGAAGAAAGGAAAAAAAAAAACCATTCGGTAGAGTGGTACTTCCGGTTGAGGAATTTTGACCGATGACTTACTGTCGTATCCCATGGTGATACCTAAACGGAAGTTGGAATTTTCTACGATTTTTCGTTTTTGACTGTTCTTTTCAAATACATACATACATACAAAAACACACATACATACACGCAGACCATTTTCTAAAAACCACTTTTTTGGACTCAGTGGTCCTCAAAACGGATATTTCCGGTGAAAACTCGCGAAAATGTGACACGATTACAATACTCCCACTTACTAGGAGTAAGAGAAAGTAAAAAATATATATACTGAAGCATTCTTTAAAAAATCTCAAATATTTGCTAAAAAAGTAGTATTTTATCATGAAATTTCTAAGTATTCTCCAAAACTCAGTTTCGAACAATCAACAATCGAATAAATGTTTTCAAGTGAAAAAAATATTATAATGGTGTAAATATAGTTATATTAAAAGCACAAAAAAATGTAGCCCATTTCAATAGAGCGAGCATATTAAAAAAAAAATTAATATTCAGCATAAACTTTTAATTAACAAATTTTGGGCTGAAAAATTTGTAATCCTTGCATAATATCATATTTTCACTTTCAGCAATTTGCATTTCACAAACTTAATTTTTAAGGAACAAAAAAAAAATATCACATATCTGCGAAAATACAGATGTAAAAATAAGATAGGGCACGATTTCCTTTCCCCCAGACGAGGCATTAAGAGAAAAATACTTTTATAGAACTTGTGTGTGATTTTTTTCGACCTCTTTTCAACTAAGAGATATAACGTAACTATGGTTGCCGATAATCCCTCACTGTTATAGATATAAAGAAAGAAGCGACCCCTGGGCCCTTCCACATATTATAGACTTTTGAATAGTAGTCCTGATGAGGCTGGTTATCGCATGATGCTTTTTCTACAATCTCTCAATGACCTATTCTCTGCAAGTCTTATTTTATTCTTTACAGATTAAAAATGCCATGATGTCTTTGAAAAGTGTCACTTTAACCTCAAGAATCTGGCATTGGCGATTAAAATGAAGTCCTTGACAGTTTTTGCAATCCAAAAGTAATTTTTTGTTGATAAACTGATAATGCAGTTTTTACTTGATAGTATGAGACTCCCTATTATATATACAATATATATATATATATATACACACACACAAATGTATATATAATACACACCCATATATATATATATATATATATATGTAGATGTAAGTATGTAAGTGAAGTAATGCCTAATTTTTCAGGTGTGCTTAACATCCAACCATCAACGTAAATATATATACATATTATATATAAATTTATATATATATATATATATATAAAATAGAATACTAAGAACACTGATGTTTTATTTTATAATCAACCATCCTGCATCTGTTCAGATAACCAAGCTGCGTTGAAGGCGCTGAGTTCTTGGGTCTTCACTTCCAGATTGGTGCTAGAAAGTTCTAAAAGACTGGAAGTGCTTTCTTCTTTGAAGGATGCTTCTAGTCTGGGTACCAGGTCATTTGGGAATTTTCGGGAATGAAGAGGTGGATAGGTTTGCCAAATTAGACGCCTCTTTCCCTTTAATTGGTCCCGAAACTGCTGTTGGCGCGTGTCTTCTAGCACATATCTGTCAGGCTTCCAGTCATGGATAGCTTCACAGCATTCATCCTTATGAATGAGTACAGTTGGTTGTCGGAAGTCCAAGATGCTGCTCATCGGGCGTTCGGACAGGGCTATTAGTGAGACGTCGCTGTGTCTTTTACAGAACTCTCTCAGGCATCTGGTTGGAACCCTTACTGGACATTGTGATTTAAGGGTATATCTCTACGTAATGTGGCACATGTCGGATCCATTTTGTAGAGTCTGTGAGATAGAGGAGGAAACACCTATTTATCATATGACAGATTGCTTGGTTTGTGAGGAATAATGTTCACAGGACTTTTGGTCGGAACAAGATGTTTGTGGAAGTGCTTAGGCTATTTTTTTTTTAAGGTTATTGCCCGATTTGCTCGGACTGCGGTCTGATGCGGGAGATGGATTAGTTCCGGATCTGGATATTTGTTTTAGGCCCGGTTTGTTGTTGTTTTTCTTGAGGCCCAGTTAGGCTTTGGATAGCGATAGGTTTGGTCCCTACCCACAAACAAACAATAATAATAATAATAATAATAATCAGCCATCCTTTAACGACGGTGCAGATATAATTTTGAAAAACTAAATTTTAGATAACAATAATTCGGCAATCATGGCTTGGATTTCACAGAAGAAATATACAATGAAGCGTAATGTTCATTGAGGATCTTTGTCTTGCAATGTGTGGCAAGTTGTTGGCACTATTGAGAATAACAGTACCGAATAGGTCGATCAATGCAACATTCGAGAGAGAACTGCTCAGAGAGCAATCATACACCAGAAATGACTTACAGCTATTCGTCCAAGAAAATATACTGAAACTCCTTCAAGAACACAAAATAACATTTGATACCATCATACAAGCTGTGACCAACCAATCCGGTGGATTTACTTTTTGGGCGCCCCAGCTGAAACTGGAAAAACGTTCTTAATTTCCTTAATCCTGGCTAAAATCCGTTTAAGAGGCCATATTGCGTTAGCACTTGCTTCTTCAGGTAATGCTGCTACGTTGATGGGAAGGAGGTAGAACAGCGCATTCAGCACTTAAAAACATTCTTTCAGTTAAAAACATTTTTTCTTTCTTTCCTTTCAGTTCACAGCAACGCAAAGTAGGGTATTAAATTGAATGATGTGTTTTCTTGCTGAATCTGTGTTAACTAAAATACTTCTATTTATTTCCCTCATAATTAAAATCAGACTGAGCCACAGCTAAGCGTGGCCGGTTTAGCTAGTAAGTAAATAACTTCTTTTTTTTAAAAAAAAACATGTTTATGGCGACTTAATTCTTTTACTGTTTAATTTTAATTTGGCAAGGTCCATATGCTCTGTGTAATAAAAGTGTGCAGATGTGTTTTTAAGAGGTAATGGCCAATCTAACCAATTTATTTCCATACCCGTAGGCACATTCAGCTATATTGAAAAGCTGGTATACACAATAAACTAAAAATTGAACATGACTTAATTAAAGTTACCTCGTAAAATGGAAGGCTGGATATAATGGAATGAAACGTGACATTTAGTTTCACGATGTTTTTTTTTTTATATAACCACTGTTTGAAAGGTATACGAGTATAAGATGAAATTAATCTAAACCATGATACTGAACGCTATGAAAAGCTAAGGCTTGACAGATAATGATTTTTGTTGGGAACGGTTTCCATAGTCATTTAGTTTTGACATTCACATGAGAGTCCGCTAAAAATATTGTTCCCGACTTTTGCTCAAGTTGTTTTATTCTAGAAACACTATTCATTTCCCTAGTAAATTTAAGAGAAAGGAAAAATCGGCCTAGATTCCAGATTTATCAGAACATAAAAATCTATAATTTGGAAAAAGTAGAAAATAATAGAATTTGAGAATTGAATTTTGGCTAGCAGCTTACAAAACTAAGTTTTCTTTTATTATAAACTTTTGCTGATCTTTGTCAGCTATTGATTGTGGATTTAACACATCAAAAAATTTAAGAAATTTTGCAAAATACAAAATAACTATGATATTAAAAATTTACAAAGTTCACATCAGTCGATATACAATTCAGATTGATTAAAAGTAGAGGTGATATTTTTAATAGCTTAAAAACAAATAAGTCATAAGCGGATGGTGAAATAAAAGTAATTATTTATGAATAGCTATCTGTCTGTTATAAAAACTTAAATTCAAAACCCTTATCAATCGAAATAATTAATATGTTCACAAAATAAATAAGTTAACGTCTTTCTCCTTATCAGTAAATTTTATTTAATGATTACCAGATGATGAAAATTCTGCACAATTTTGTTTAACAATTTCATGTAGTGTGACGTATTTAATTAAATGAAAAATGCGACACGACTCAAAACGATTTTTGGTATTTCCGGTCTAATGAGTGCATTGAGTGCAGGCGAAGTGAAAGTACCGGCGGCTCGCAGCCGAATATAACTCTTGAAGACATTTTTGTGCGATCCTCGGACATTCTTGACTAAACTAAGTAAAAGGAGAAATTTGCTTTGTTTTACTTTAACAAAAATATATATATATATATATATTTCGAAGGTTGCATTTTTTATATTTAATTTTAAGTAATAGATAATTTTAAAGTATAAAAATTAATAATTGAAGATATTTTTTGTTTGCAATTTATGGAACGTAATAAAGGATCTGAATCATTATGCATCCCGCGCGTTTATCTTAAGAAACTTAATGCAGTAACTTTTAGCTTTGATTTTCAAAATACCCTCCAACATTCTGTCCGCTCGAGCAGAGTGTGTTTGTAAAAAAAAAAAAGGATACTAGCTCAACAAAAATTTTTTTTTTTGGTGGGGGACATTCTGAAAGGAAAATAAAACGATATCTGCTTTGACACTGGAAGCTGAAATCTGAAAAGTCTTCACAGATCAGTCTCATCAATTGTTCTATCAAGAAAATTTCACTTGCATTGGATTATTATTATTTATTATTATTCGGGTGCCTAATGGCGTGGGACCTAAGCCAATGTGGCTTTTTTTATCCCCCGATACCCCCCCAAGTTCCCTTAATTGATCTCCTCCGGTAGCTTATCGGTTAATCTGCAATATTCCAACATATCCGTAAACTCCAACTCGCCCAGGCAATCCTGTGAGGGTGGTGTCCACCCAAATACGCGAAACCTAGTACCAGCGAAACGGGGATACTGCCATAAGTAATGGTACACCGTTTCCCTGACTCCGTCGTCGTAGTTCTGACAAATGGGACTAGACGTCCTCCCTATGTTAAACAAGTGAGTGCACACACTTGGGTGTCCCCCACCAAGGTCGTCAGACCTGTTTTACTGAGAGCCAGGAGATACTCCGAAATTCTCTGCTTACTTGCTTTTATAATCTTTCAGCTTGGAGGCACCCCTGCGTGTCCCCCCCCAGTATTTCTCCAAGACTCTCATCTCCCAAAATCTAATCTGTTTATCACGAAAACTTGCATTGGATAATGGATATGTTTGATTAACAAACAACACTAAAAAAAACATTGAGATAAATCACCGTCACTTGGAGAGAGAAAAAGAAAGAAACAAAGTGAGAAAAATAGAAACATAAAGAGAAAATTATCCTCTGCATTTAGTAGAATTTTGAAGATAGGTTAACTTTGAGTTGTTTCCCGATAATTGACCTACTACCTTGCAGCTGCAAACCTGGAGATTTTACGATGTTTTAACAGAACGATTTCCAGGTTTGGTGAGCAGATAAAAAGATTATCTTCAACAGGAAACATCCCCGTCTTATGACCTCTATATTTATGCAATTATCACCTCTGATATTAAGCTTCTACCTCATCCTGGTTTGCAACCAGACTGGCGTGTTCTAAATAAAACATTTTTTGATCCACGGCAATCATTTTCCATGATATGTTATTGTACCACAGCCATATGAATGGAAATCAGATATACTCGTATTTTACATTGTTAAGGAACCTTAATGTTAATAGGAAAGGAAATTAGTACAAAGTTGAGTAAAAACACATAAAATACTGTAATTACCTTATTTCAATTATCTATAGTGTTCGATTTATTGAAATAAAAAATAAATTGCCACTATTTTACTGGCAACTTTATAATTTATTATTTTTTAAATTTTATTTCTTAAAAACATCCGCCAGCCATAGATTCTAACGCTAGCTATACAGATAATATATTAATAGTCTTATTTACTTACATAGATGAAACAAAACTAAAAATAATTTGATAAAAGTGAAAATTGTAACTTTATAATAAATCTAACCCAAACTAAACTAGAGGATTGCAAGATTCTAAAAAACTTTCTCAAAAATATTTGAGTCATGAATCACAGTCCAATTTCTTCACTGACCCCTAACCAAGTAACAGCAGAGAGAGAGTAGTACGCAAAAAGATTATTTGCTCATTTTTCAATATAATATAAACTTTTCTTGAATCTATTTATTTATATCGATTATTTATTGAAATATATGCCTACATTAAATTCTGTCTACGTTAATGAAATATAACAATTATTTTAGAAAGTTTAAATTTTATTATTAATAATTTTTTTAGCTATATGACCGCTTGTAGCTCTAGATAAAAGTCTATTTTATTAAGAATACCATTTTTAGTATATATTCAACACTTTCATTTAAATTAATAGAATATTTCGTTTTTGTTTAAGCACTTGAATCGCTTATTTAGCAGTATCTTTTTTTACTTTTTCTCAGACCTAGTAAGAGGAAGTATTGTAAGCGTGTCAAATTTTCGATATCGAGTTTTCACCGGAAATGTCCGTTTTGAGGTCCTCTGAATCCAAAAAAGTGGTTTTTAGCAAATGGTCTGTGTGTGTGTGTGTCTGTGTATGTGAACAGCATAGCTCAAAAACGAAAAACTGTAGAAAGTTGAAACTTGATAATCCGTTTAGATATTACCATGGGATCTGACAGTACGTTATCTGTCCGAATTCCTCAACCGGAAGTACCACTTTACTGTTTTTTTTTTTTTTGCGTTTTTTCTCAAAAATGGCTGCAACGATTTTCTTCAAACTTCGTATATTAACTACACATACAAAGAGCTCCAACTTTTATTTAAAACATTTCTCTGGAAAAATTCATTTAAGGGCAGTTATGGGGGAGTTGTGGGGTTAGGTTTTCATCTAAATTACTATTTCAGTTTTTTAAACAATTCTGTTAACTAAATAATGTTAATTAAAATTGAATATGTTGTTGAAATTCCGAGTTCGAAAAAAATCGGAAGTGCGTTTACCACTTATACTAAATGATTGTTTCACTTTTTCTGATTTTCTCCAAAATGGCTCTGATGATTTTTCTTGAAACTTCTTATATAAACCAAACATACAATGTTCTACAACTTTTATTTACAACATTTCTCTGGGGCTACTTCATTTAAGTGCACTTTTAGGGGAGGGGTGGGATTTCGTTTTCTTTCTAAAGTGATTATAGTGATTTTACAATTCTATCATCGAATCAAAATTAATTAGAAATAAATAACTCGGCCAAAATTCCGAGTTTCAAGAAAATTAGTAAACCGGAAGTACGCTTTTACTGAACAGTTTTTTTTCAGTTTTCGACGAATTTCATTAAATTTGGTACACAAACTTCAAAACTTTGCCAATTATAATTTTGAGAACTAGAGTAAGAGAAAGTTGTGTGAGTGTTTCACACCAGATTTTTTTTTTTTTAATATATTTTAAAAATAATTATCTAATCACAAGAAGTTAGTGGTTTTATTTTAAACTACTAATTATTTGTAGCCGCACAAAATTTTGTTGTGCAGTTTGTATGTATTGGATCGATAATTAAACTATTAATGGGGGTCAGTAGGTTCTCAGATTGAATACGATGATATTTCAATATTATAATATTATTCATTGATTTATAATTTTCTAGCATATAGGTAAAATTTTTATATCTATTACATTTTATAAAGTGATAGATCGATTAAGTAAGAGGGTGACTGAGCCTCATGCCACCGTGACCTACACTAGGAGGCCTATTGTGGATCCTCAATAAACCATGTCCTCCAGCTTCACCCTTTTCTTTATTATATGACATATATATGCATTTACCTTTATCTATGATTTTTCATGCTTCATTTTCTTCTTGGTTTGATCGGTATCGGAATGAACCCATATATCATGGATAGTTATCAGATTACCTCCCACATACAATCAATCAGTGTAGAAGCTTGACAGAAACATTAAGTTGAAATCAACTCTCTACACGACTAGATAACCCTACTCTTTTACGATGGATGAGAATTCGAAACCGGTTAGAAACCAAGAAAATGAAGATGAATAAAATCATAGATGTTAATCCAGAATTGTAGACTCATTACATATTTCAATATTTTCCATTAAACAAAGAATCTAAACCAATAATAGTGCATAATTTAAAATAAACATAATTTCTTAATTATTAACTATTATAGCAATGTAGAAATAAGAGATTATAAAATTACCATATAAACATTATTTAGCAATTAAGACGCGCCCTAAATTAAAAAAAAAAAAATTATTATAAATTATGATATAGCGGTTTGAATTTAAATGAAAAACAATTTAAATTAATTTTGACACTTCTCCATTTTGGAAGTTTCGTCGTATCCTCAGGGCTATAAACAAGTGCCGTTAATTTACTTTATTCATTATTTATACATTATTAATTTCTTCATAAAAACGACAAGATACAAGGGTCACCCATAAAGTTTTGAGTTGTGAAAAAACAAGTACAAAAACTCTTAGTAAATTAAACTTTGTTATATTTGTTTTTGTGCGTCATTTATCTAGCGGCTGTTTCCATTTAAACAAAATATTTTTTTTAATTCTGAAAAATTATGGAACCTAATAAAGATAAATATCTCAAATGAGAGCCATGATGATGATGATGGTCTACATATTAAACTAGTAGCGCTGAATATCACAATGCATCCAACACTTTCATCAACAGATCTTGAAATAAGGATCCATCTCATGCAACTTAGTTGAATTTAAAAGAGATCCGAATTTCCTCATTGACGAGTATCGCATTGAAAGACCACGACAGCTGTAACATCCATCTTCAAATCTTCGGATGAAAAAGCCATTGTTTATTATTGGATACCGTATTTGCTAACGAAGTTTCAAAAGTCCGAATAAATGTGTATTAGCAAAGCCCATGAAGGACCGAGGCTTGCCAGGCGGCGTTTGAATACGGGGGGGGGGTATGGTAAGCATGCCGCAGTTCCCACGCCGATTAGTGCCGGCCTTCGCTACCTAGGGCGCTACTAACTGCAGCTTCCTACTTTTTATCACGATGCCAGGTCAACACCGACTTTACCCTCACGGCAATCGAACCCTGAATTCTCGCACGAAAGGCGAATGCGTTAGCCACTAGACCAACGCGTGAGGACTAGCAAAGAAACCCTCAAAATTTGGAATGATAGCAGAATCATATTATTTCTAAAGTCATGAGTGGTTGACAAAACGTACATCCTGTTTTGTCAGGGATCCGATGTGTCCAAGTGTATTCTGTCGTCATCAGCGAACTCGAGTGTGTCTAAAGACAAACACTGAAACCCAATTACATGATTCCAACGAAGTTTTAATATTCCAAGCAAATAGAGTGTGTGTTCTGGAAGAAGACCAAACTACAATCTCCCAAAATATCGTGGATTGAAAAAAAGTTATTTATGCATTTCTTCAGAAGAAGAAGGCATTGAAAGGGCCGAAGACTGTGATAACAAACTGAATCAGTAAAGTATGCCTACCAAATCTTAACCACTTTAGCCACTCATCTTTCTCAAACTCGAAAAATTCTTGGGATCGACAATATCTTTCAGAAGAAGTTAATTAATTTCCTTCTTTTTTAAAGATTTATATTCGGATGATTGGTTGGAGATCTTCAAGTTGTGGAAAATAAAGCTTTAAAATGGTATTGAAGCGGAAGGAGATAGTGCTTTAAAGACTAATGCAATACCGAAGTAGTAACCACTTTCTCAGTAGTGTACTATACTTCGTACTGTAAACATCGACGTGTGGTTTAACTCTACTTACTTGTGCCTTTTATTACAATTTTATTCTCGTTTTCTTTTTCTTTTTTTTTTTATTTTAATTTTATTTTTTATTGATTTTTTTATTTTTCTCCATTTCTCTTTTTTGAATTCTAAGCTTTGATCTATTCTTGGGTCGAATGGATGAGGACAGTGGAGGGGGGCCTGGCCCCCCTCATTTAGGAGCACCCAATGCATCTTTAAAATCGGATAAGTACAATGCACTTTCCACTAACAATACTAATGCTAATACTAACCCTAATATTTCTGTGTGCACGGAAAAGATGGGTGAAAGTAATAACATGGAGATCGAATGCTCGAATGAAACTAAAAATCAACTTCCGAATACTAACAATAAAGGCAATAAACGGTGTGGCGACGAGCTAGACAGAAACAGCAGTAAAGTTCTGATTACACAACCTCCAACCTCAAGCCGTAATATAGATAATAGGCAGAAATATATGTTGAATACAGTAAATAACAGATACAAACCAACAGATGCAGGTCCATATTACGTGAATGTAGAGGGAACAGAGGGAGATATAGGCAAGATGCATAGAATGTCGTTTGGTAAGTGGGTGTATCAATCTGCATTCAAATATAAAGATGAAATAATGAATATCACTGTGACGGGTAAAAATAGACTTAGAATGGAAATGAAAAGTGGTCGTGCCGCCAACGATATTTTAAATCTCGGGCTGTTAAAAGAGAAAAAAGTAATAGCATACATACCTAATTTTCTTATTACCGTTAATGGAGTTATCAGAGGAGTGGATAGGGAACTAGAAGAATTAGAAATTTTAGCAGCTATGTGTTCGCCAATAAAACCTATTGCTGTTAGAAGGATAACTAAAAAAGTGACTGTAAACAGAGGGCAAAATGTCGAGAAACTTCCGACATGCGTGATAACCTTCGACTCCCAACTACTACCCGATTACGTAACTATTTATGGAGCTAGATGCCCAGTGGAGCCTTATGTGCCCCCCTTGAGACAGTGTAGAAACTGTATGAGATACCGACACTCAGAAGAGCAATGTCGTAGTAAGGCTAGATGCGAAAACTGTGCGGGTGACCACCGTAGTGAGGAATGTCAGTTAGAGGAGTTAGCTAACTTGATCTGTGTGCATTGTAACGGCAATCACAAAGCGACTAGCAGGGACTGTCCTGTTAGAGTTATACAAAATAATACTAATAAAGAGAGGGTAAAGGGGAAGAAGTATTCAGAGGTGGTAATTAAAAATAAATTCGATCTTCTCAAAGAAATAGACAATTTCCCGGAGTTAGAAACTACTAATACAAAAATGCCGGTTTATATTAAACCAAAAAAACAGAAGACAACAAATCAAAATAAAGTTAAAATGAATTCAAATTTATTTAATGAAAGTAGAGATAACGAAAACAAACCATCACAATACAAACACAAATACACAGCAGACAATAATATTGATGTTGACTCGACTCGTTCAAGTGAACAAGTTAATAAACAAAATAAAAACTTTAACTCTGAACCGCCAACTGTGCAGGTTAATAAACAATTTAAAAAGTATAACTATGAACAATCAACAAACATCGAGCATAGTAAACATAAAAATAGTACAAAATATATCGAACATTTGAGACATTTAATTTACAGAATTAAAAATGAAACATATTTAGATACAAATACTACGTTCCAAGATATTGGATATACGTTAGAAAATATACTGCGTGAGTATAGCCAATCGGGGTTAGCTGTGACGCGCACTACACACTTACAAAATGACAGAGGAAAAATTAAAGAGACAGAAGATTTAGACGACCGGTCATCTGAATCTAGTACATTCTGACAATTCTTAGTAACTTTCTAAAGGGTAATTTTAAAATAATGCAACCGTTTAAGATACTGAACTATACTAATGATATTGAAACAAATCAGAAATATATGCGTACATATAAATTGTATGTAAATAGTGGTGCATATAAGTCGTTATCGGGCAATTATTTTTTTAAAACAGCTCTTAATTATAAAATAAAAACAATTAATATCAAATTAAATGGGTACTTAACTTTTACATTTCCGATAATTCGAAATAATAAACAGACATTTAAGAAAAACCAAGCACTATTAAGTAATGCGCCTAGTTATTGTGTATACAAGTTAAAAGTGGAATCCAGGTATAAAGTAAGAATATCGTTAATTCTGACATGCCTTCCCCTACTTTATTTTTATTTCTTAATAATAACCAACAATTGGGTGACTAGACAATTTAAAAGGATTAATATGTTAAATTGCTATGAATATATTTCAAATAAATATAAGATCTGTTTTTGCTAATAGAGATGCCTTAGAAACGTATATCAAAATTAATAAGGTAGAAATGGTTATATTATCAGAAACATGGCTAAGTCCCACACGTAATTTCAGAATAAAGGGATTTAGCTGTGTTAGAGCTGACAGATCTGACGGTTATGGAGGCGCCGCCATTCTGATCAGTAACTCACTTCGTTTCGACATAATACCTATAAGATCTGAATTCGTTAATGATATTACCCAAATATGCGCAGTGAAAGTTGTTATAAGGAATAGGAAAATAAATATAGTTTCGGTGTACTGCCGACCAAACCATTCCATAAATCAAAATTTCTGGTCCTCTCTTTTAGATTCACTTGACACTTCCCCGATACTTCTATGCGGCGATTTTAACGCCCACCACATGAGCTATGGCTGTTCATATGAGGACGCAGAAGGCAGGAATATAATTGAATTTTTGCAGGATAACAATCTCTGCATATTAAATGACGGCTCTCCCACTATTATTCCTAAACCATCCTCTTCTTCAATATCAGCGGTAGATCTTTCGATCTCCTCTCCGTCACTGGCGGCTGAGTGTGAGTGGGCTGTTGTAGGCGAACCATTAGGCTCTGATCACTTAGGCATCTCAATCAAAATAGGTTCCCCTAATAATTCTTCACAGGGTTATAATGCTAGACGATCGAAATGGAATCTTTGCAAAGTAGACTGGGATAAGTACAGTGAATTAGTGGACCGACAGTTAAACGGTGCAGATAAAAATCAAGATCCGTTAGTATTCTATAAGCTATTCATACAAGCGGTTAATGACGCAGCGGACAAATCTATCCCAAAATACAAACCGTATTTAGGAAACAAAAAGGCCATTCCTCGCCCTTGGTGGGATGACGAGTGTGTTAAAGCGCGTAAGGTAAATATTGAGGCATACAACAACTATAAAAGACAGTCGACTCTTGCCAACTTCATCAGCAGTAGAAAAGCAACTGCTAAGTGCCGATCGCTATTTAAAAACAAAAAACGATCAAAATGGAGAGAATTCTGTGGAGAATTTAATGCCAACACTCCAATGAAAACTATTTGGAAAAAGATGAAAGCACTGAAATCAGGATACAAGAGTGCAGGGACCGTAACAGCTAATTTAGACTGGGCGGACGATCTCTTGCGCTCACTTACTCCTGACTACGCTCCCCAGAACATTACAGTCCATCACTTAGCTATACCAAACCACAAATTAGATGAGCCATTCGATTTTACAGAACTGAGTGACGCACTAAAGACTAATACCAACACCTCCCCAGGACTTGACGGTATTCATTATCCAATGCTGAACAAATTAACTGATAACAGTAAACTGATATTATTAGAAATATATAACCAAATCTGGATGAATAACATTAAGATTAAAGATTGGAACTCTCACCTTATTATACCCATCCTTAAAATAGATAAAGATCCGAATGATCCCCACTCTTACCGCCCTATAACTTTGGCATCCACTGTTGGAAAGACTTTTGAGCGACTACTAAAAACAAGGCTTGATTGGTGGATCGAGTCAGCAGAATTACTTCCGAACTACCAGAGTAGCTTTAGAAGGGGCCACAACACTATCGATTCACTGGCTGCATTCATCAACGATATACTCATCAGCGACTCGAACAACAATTATCTCCTCGCAGTTAGTGTTGATCTGTCTAATGCCTACAAAAACGTCAATATAAGTATCTTAATAAAGAAAATGCAGACCATCGGCACTCCACGAAAGTTATTGTTAAATATTATTAATCTTCTGTGTGAAAGATCGTTGAATGTGGAGGTTCGGGGAAAACGACTGGGGCCGCGCCTTTCTGGTTTGCCCCAGGGTGCGGTTCTCAGCCCTACCCTCTTTAACATATACACCGCTAATTTGAAGCAGGCATTAGGCACATCCGTACGCATACAACAGTTCGCTGATGATTTTATGCTGTATTGCGAGGCAAAAACGGCGGAAGAAGCTTTGACCGCAGTAGATTCAGCAATGGATAAATTTTCCAAATGGTGCAACAAATGTGGTTTTACCATAAACCCAGAAAAATCAAAAGCAATAATGTTTACAAGACATAGGAAGTATGATATGCCTAGAAGAATTAAAGCAGGAGAATACAGAATTGAGCGTGCAAACTGTATAAAATGGCTCGGGATGTATGTAGACCAGAAGCTGTTATGGAAAATGCACATTAACAACTTAGTAGGCAGGTGTGAAGCAGCTCTCAATGTTATAAGGTACATCACCCACTTGAACTATGGAACCGATATTAAAACATCTTTAATGCTGTATAGACAACTGGTGTTATCGCGGCTTGACTATGGGTCGTTCCTATATGGAGACGTCTCAAACAGCCATCTCGCCAAAGTAGACAAATCGCTAAGATGTTGTCTAGGAGCGATGGACTCCTCACCTACCAATGCCTTGTTGGTGGAAGCCAAAGATTTTCCATTATGGATTAGACGCAGGACCTTGGCTGTCAGATACCTGGTTAACCGACTCCTCATCAAGTCCTTTCTCGTCTCTAAACAGATACCGATCCTCACTACTAGAGTTCTAACAGAGCAGTATTGGAGGTTAAAGAAAACCCCAATACTAATCGAATGTTACTGCGACATATCCAACTACTTACATCCACTGACAAGACGTAACAAACTCCCATATTACTCACACGACTTCAAACTCGCCATAGCACAACATAAATTTTGTCATACTAACTTTTACCAATACGATCAAAATATTTCAGATAGAATGAACGCATCATTATTAATGGAACGAATTGGCAGATACTTTCCAGATAGCCACTGGATTTTCACAGACGGCTCCAAAAGCAAAGATGGGGTAGGATGTGCTTTCTTCGATCCAACAGAGAATAGTTCTAGCCTGTTCCGTCTTAAAGACTTCGCTTCGATATTTAGTGCGGAACTAATTGCGGTTAAAGAAGCAGTCAGGTATGCGAGAGACCGCGCGATTAATTCGGATAAGGATATATTGATCTTTACAGACAACAGATCGGTAGTAACGAAGCTGAGACATCCCGGTAAGAATCCTTCGGCCACAATATTAGAGATTTTAGAAATGATAATTTCTCGAAATTTTCGATCAAGAGTTCGGATTGTTTGGATAAGAGGCCATGCTGGCTTCGGCGGTAACGAAGTGGCTGACGCCTTGGCTAAAGAAGCCAGTAATGTTGGTTCTATAAATTCAGATCCTTATTTAGTGGCAGATGTGAAAGGCTTGTCAAAAAGAATCCACTATTCTCTGTGGCAAGAGAACTACGATAAGTCCTCAAGAATTAAAGCTCAGTATTACTCCACAATTCAGCCCACTATTCCTCTCAAAACCTGGTACTCCTCAACAAATGAAAATAGATCCTTTTACACCACTATAGTCCGATTAAGAATAAACCATAATCGCTCCCCAAGCCACCTCTTTCATATCGGGGCCATCCCCAACAAACTGTGCACTTGTTTGGGGATGGCCCCGACAAGCTGAATCCCCGGGGAAAACCATCTGATTCTAGAATGCCCTATGGCAAGTAAAAACCGTGATCTTCTTTGGGAATCAATCATAGCAAACAAGGTAGCTATGCCCACTAATTTACGGTTGATCCTCACTCAAGCCAACATAGACCTCTATCAAGCTATCTTCAGATTCATAGTAACCAATAGAATCACTCTGTAATTAATCTAGACCAGTAACAATGGCTAATCTGCACGAACAGAAGCCAAAAAAATAAAAAAAACATATACTCCTCCCTCTCCGAAGCTCACAAAATTGCTGCCGGAGTTCCTCAGGGTTCAATCATCGGCCCGGTGCTCTTTCTTATATATTTCAATACGCTGCCTAGCCCTAAAAACGTTAACTTGGCCTTATATGCTGACGACGTTGCTCTCTTTTCTTCCTCATGGAGAATTGACACAATTGCGCTCAGATTGTCAGAAGCAATGGCCTGCATCAGCAGATACTGTGATAGGTGGAAAATTAAAATTAACAGCAGCAAAACCGAAGCCATTTTATTTTCCAAGCGAAGACCCGTACTTTGGAAAGAAGTACACTTCCAAGGGCAGGCAGTGCCTTGGTCTAGCTCCGTTCGCTATCTAGGTGTAACTCTCGACCGTAAACTTACCTTTACGCCTCACGTAAAGGAACGTATTAACAAAGGCAAGGCGGCGATCCGAGCGCTATTTCCGCTATTCTGCAGAGAGTCTAAACTGGCCCCTAGCAACAAGCTGTTGCTATATAAGGTAGTTGTTAAACCCATGCTATTGTATGCATGCCCCTCCTGGAGTACTACCTGCAGAACTAATATCGATGGCAAATAATCCAAAACAAGTTTTTAAGGTTAGCAACAAACTCGCCACGGTATACTAGAATTAAGGATTTGCACGAGTATTGCAAAATGGACAAAATAGAAGTATGCATTTTCCTTGCAACTGAAAAATTTTTTGCCTTTACTAGTCTTAGTAATAACTCGCTTTGCAGGAGCATAGGGGACTATGACGTTGGAGTTGATTATAGGCATCGCAGGGTGAGAAACATGCTCATATAAAGGAAGTTTGTATTGCTTGGGGTTTTTGCCATTTTTTCCCCCTTAATATAACTGTTTCGTTTGATTAATTTTTATTAATGTAAATAGTTAGGAGGTTATAGTATAAACTGAAACTCCATGTAAAAACTGTATATATGTATATATAATATTTTGAAATAAATGAATTGAAAAAAATTTGTTTATACCATCACTTATTTTATTTCTAATCGTAGCAAATATCTGATGGAAAAGGTTCCTTATATTTTCCACTCTTTTACTGTCATAATCGTTGATGTATTCTTGAAGATATGATTTAGTGACGATATCTTCTTTAAGAATAAACTTTTCCAAATATTCTTTATTCACAACGTCTAATCCTTTTTTAGGCGTATTAACTCCTGTTATTGTTTTATGTTTGAAGTCTACATATATATCATTGTCAGTATTATAAATATCCTACAAATCTTGATGATGATGTATTTCTGAAGATCTTCCAAATTTATCGATGGACATGTCCTCTATTTGCACTGTTCCACTTAACTGATGTAACCATCTTCCTTCAGCTCACTTATAATTGAAATTATTTCATTTCCTAAACTATTATTTCCACTTTGTTCCGAGGCTAGACATAATTTTAATCTGTCCACCAATTCATTAGGATCGTTGTAGTATTCGTAGACTACATCATCATTTTTCATGAATCCATAGCCTTTTTTGCTAGGTGTTACTGAGAATGGAAACAATTTTGATATGATTAAATTATATTTTATCCCTCGATTAGCATTAATTGGTTTCTCTTCCCTGTAATGTCTTCTATGAGCGTTTGATAATAACAGAATTTCTTTGTATGATTTTAAATCGCCATCGTTATAATGTTTAGGGTTTGTTTTAAACAGTAATTCATATAGGTAAGAAACGAAGGCTACTATACTTTCGGCGAAGCAGTTTCGGCGACCCCCTCCACCCATCCCCTTAGTAGATAGTATTATTAAAATAACACTAATGTGAATTTTAAAAAAGTGAGGAATGTTCGGCAATTCTCGGCTTAGCTTCGGCTATCCTCGAGTAGGTAGGAGGGGTGGGGGTCGCTGAAACTGCTTCGTCGAAAGTATAGTAACCTTCGTTTCTTACCTATATGAATAAAGACTTTGTTTTTTTTTTACGTATCCAAGACTAGAGCTAAGTTTTTATAATATTTAGCTACAAACATTAAATATATTATCATCCAATACTATGAATAAAGACTTTGTTTTTTTTTTTATGTATTGTTGGAAACATTCTAAGGACTTCATTATTTTTCTTGAGCCGTGAGATGACATCCAAGTCGAAGGCAAAGTTTTTATAATATTTAGCTAAGGACTTTAAAAAAAAAAAAAACTCTTTATTCATAGTATTGGATGATAATATATTTAATGTTTGTAGCTAAATATTATAAAAACTTAGTCTTGTATGTCACCTCACGGCTCAACAAAAATATTTACGTCCTTAGAATATTTCTAACAATACATAAAATAAAATCAAAGTCTTTGTTTATGGTATTGGATGATAATATATTTAATGTTTCTAGTTAAATATTATAACATCTTAGCCCTAGTCCTGGGATGTCATCTCACGGCTTAACAAAAATATTAAAGTCCTTAGAATGTTTCTAAGAATACATAAAAAAAAAAACAAAGTCTTTGTTCATAGTACAGTCTAACAATACCTAAAAAACACAATGTATTTGTTCATCGTATTGTATGATAATATCAAAAAATACATAAAAAAAAACAGTCTTTATTCATAGAATTGGATGATAATATATTTAATGTTTGTAGCTAAATATTAGAAAAACATAGCCCTAGTCTTGGATGTCATCTCAGTACAAAATTATTAAAGTCCTTAGAATCTAAAATATTATAAGGGTAAAGATAATTTAAACATGAACAAAATATCAAAAAATATTAAAGTCTTTAGCTAAATATTATAAAATACTAGCCCGCGACTTGGATGACATCTCACGGCTCAAAAACATATTAATGTCCTTAGAATGTTTCAAGCTAAATTTTACACAACTTAGCTGCATGTCCTGTATGTCATCTCCCGGCTCAAGAAAAATATTACAGCCCTTAGAATGTTTGTAACAATACATAAAAAAAAAAACGAAGTCTTTATTCATAGTATTGAATGATAATTTATTTAATGTTTGTAGCCAAATATTATAAAATATTAGCCCTCGACTTGGATGACATCTCACGGCTCAAAAACAATATTAAAATCGTTAAAATGTGTTTATCTAAAATATTATAAGTGTAAACATAATTTAAACATGAACAAAATATCAAAAAATATTAAAGTCTTTAGCTAAATTTTATAAAATATTAGCCCTAGTCTTGTATGTCATCTCGCGGCTCAAAAATTTCTTTTTGTCCCTAGCAAGTTTTAAGCTAAATTTTACACATGGGTGTCATCTCGCGGCCAAAATTAATTTATTTTAGACAAATTTTGACCTTATATTTACAAGCTAAATATTATAAAACATAGCCGCAGGTCATGAATGCCCATCTCGCGGCTAACAAATATTTTTTTTACCTTAGACTGTTTTCAAGCTAGATTTTTCAAAACGTAGCCGCATGTCTCGCATGCCATCTCCCGGCTCAAAAATATTTTTTTTCCTTGGTTAAAAATCAGATGGGGGTCTCATCGTAATTTTGTAGCCGCGCGCCAGACCCCTGCCTTCGGGCGTAAATTCATAAGTGCCTGGGGCTCAAAAAAAAATGACCTAGAATCCCCTTATTACATCTACTTACGGATGCAAGTATTATAAGCATTTCCGCAATTTTAAGCCAAAATATTAATGGCGATGAAAGGCCCATAGCGTTTGCTTCACGTGTGCTTAAAGAAGCAGAATCCAAATACTGTACTACCGAACGTGAATTGTTAGCCATCGTCTTTGGGAGTAAAACCTGTAGATATATCTTGTATATCCTCTTGATATATCCAATGGCTCAAAAACATCAAACATAGCCACAACAAGCTCTTCCGTTGGAGCATGAAACTGGCAGAATTTGATTATTATATAGAACATCGTTCCGGCAAGAATATCGCACTTAGTCGATACATAGGCTGCATTCAAGCCGAAACCGACGAATACTATCCAACGACAGACCTCCTGGAAGTGCTAGAACTTCAAAGTAATGACGCTGAATGTCAGAAGTTACTTCAAACACCCCACTATTCCTTAGACCAACAGGGTTTAATAGTGCATACTGTTGAAAATTGAACGCTAGTGCCTAACTCTATGCGTGACACCATCATGAGATTATTTCATGACAATCCTCCTCTGGACACTAAGGTATTCATAAAACATATAACAGAATAAAAATGTTCTTTACTTGGCCAAATATTTCTGCTGATGTGCAAAACTATGTACATACATGTCATAGTTGCGCTACTAGTAAGTCGCATATTCCTCACAAACCTCCCTTGGGTGATTTTCAAGAGCCCACGAACGTATTTCAGGCATTAAGTAAAGTAAAGTAATGCCTAATTTTTCAGGCGGGCTTAACGTCCAACTAACCAAATTAGGTGTCGCGGACGGGGGCGGAAGCACCTACTTTACTATTAACATTTTTTAAACAAATATAAAATTTAGCAGTTATACGCTGGAATCGAACTGGGGTCCTCCCACTTACAAGTCCGTGCTCATAACCACTACACCAACACACCCGCCCCAATATTTCAGGCATTATCTATAGATGTAGTTGGTCCCATGGAAGTTTCCACTAATCCAGACACAGGTGAGGGATACAAATACATCCTTACCATTGTCTGCCAGTATTCTCGCTTTCTCGAGATGTTTCCCGTGACAAATCAAAAGGCCGAGAATAATGCGCGGATACTTGTGAATGAAATTTTTACCCGTTATGGCACCCCCAAGTACCTACTAACACTACTCCCTACCATCCTGCTTCCAATGACAAATTGGAACGTATCCATAAAACGATATCTCGCAGTATCTCCCACTACTCACAAAACCAGAGGCACAGATATCTACCACTTATAAAAGCTTTTCAAATTCAAGTCCAAATACCTTGTCAGGGTATTCTCCTCATGAACTTATATTTAGAAGATTTCCTTGGCTAGTAAACGTCCCATCCCGTGACCTCGATAATTTTAATATCCACACAAGGACATTGTACAATAAAATTAAAGAGGTATGCGCTTCGGCGAAGGAAAATAATGAAAAGGCAAAAGTTACTAGAGCCAAATATTATAATCGAAATGTATCTAAACATCAATTTCGGGTTAACGACAATGTTTACCTGAAAATTTTCAAACCTCAGGGCAAATTTGGTCGTAAATTTTCTGGACCTTACAAAATAGACAAATTATACCCCAACCATACTGTAGCTTACGTATGGAAGACGGTAAAAAGGTAGTACACCTCAGTAAAATTAAAAAGGCATGTATAAGGAAAATGCCAGAATCCCAAAATAAACATCTGTATTGGAATCAGTTATCGGATTCCAGAGGTAATGGAGTACAGATGTCTTGAAGAGGGACTTGATATGAATAATAGGCGGAAGTTAGTTTAGAGATTTTTAGAGAGTTATTACTTGAAATACGAACAATGAATTTACAAAAATAGACTATATTTTAACAATAATTTAAATGTGTCAATTGGTAACTACAATTAATATGAAATGATAGAAATAAATAAATAATTTAAAGAGATGAAACTACAAATAATTTAAAATGATTTAAGTAGATAAAACTAAGATGCACAACTATGAAATGTTTGATTGAATGATAATAATTATAAGTTAAACCTTGTATAGGGACGCGCTCGCGAAACTGCTGCTGTACTGATCTTTGAAGCTGTGATGCTCGTTGAAACTATAATGATATAATGATCCCCTCCTCAAGTTTATATTAGTATTACTCACACATTGACAGGTGTGTAAGTAGTACTCACACTAAGACATCTCTCGCAGTGTGCCGACCTTAGTCAGGTCGGTGACCAGTGTGATTTAGGTCAGTGGCCAGATTTGGCGACAGATGATCGCCCATCGGTGATTTTCAAAGACTGGTAGCCTTGAGTGTTTGTTGTCCCTTGTATGAAGGAATATCGGCCAGGTGGCTTCTGTACAATAATGATCCTTTTAGCAGTGCTTGTCTTTGACCGTGTGTATTGACCCTAGTTTTGAAAAGGCTTTTGTTTGGCGCGGCTCTTGTCTTGAAGACAGCGGCAGGCTGGGGCCACTAGTTATAAATTATCCTTTCTTCTTGTTATCTCTTGTGAAGATAGCGGCTGGCTGGAGCCACTTGACATTGATATGACATTACACATCCTATGGTACTTCGCGATCGACGTAAAACATAAAACACTAGAAATCATTGTCACTCTACATGACACACTTCTCAAACTATTCTCAAACTCTACAAACTACACTACTGTATATATTAACCATATTATAAAAAAAAATAAAAAAAAATAAAATAAATAAATAAATAAATAAATTAAAAATGCATGGAATGAATTAGTTAGTCTAGAGCAGTGATTCTCAACCTGTGGTCCGCGAACGGTTTTCATGTGGTCCGCGAAGTGAACAGTCATAAAATAATCAATTTAAATCTTGGCTCTTGAGACGTAAATTAATGCGTCGGCCTATTTTTTTTTAACTCACAACGTTTGCAGTATTGTGTTGACCAGACGACCAAACGCGCCTGAACACAGGTTCATTCACCTCAATCTTCCGCGTATTTTCCCTCACGCGCCGAATAGTTAGTTCCGTTATCTTCGTTTAGTTTCGGCCGCTGTCGTGTACGTACAGGACACTGCGTCTTTGATCGCGCCACTACTCAGTGACTCAGTGCTGACTCAACTGTCAAGTGACGAGCGTGCGTGTATTGTAGTTTACTAAAATGAGCAAACAGATGAAACTTTCGGGTTTTTTTAAGAAGACGGATAGTGAGAACGTTAAAGCAGGATGTTCTACCAGTAATATTGCCAGTGATAGCACAATATTAACTCAAACTGGTCCTAAAAGAAAGGCTGCTAACCGTAAGTACAGTCCCGACTACATAGCATGTGGATTTACATTCATTGAAGAATTTGGTGTCCAGTTACCTCAATGTGTAATTTGTGCGGAGGTATTAAGTAATGAGGCAATGAGGCCGGCAAAATTAACTAGACACTTTGAAACAAAGCATAAAAATTTTGCCGGAAAACATGTAGATTTCTTTAAGAGGAAGGAGACGGAACTAAAATCGTCAAAAAATATCCTTAAGTCATACTCAACTTATGATAAAGCTACTTTGAAGGCGTCATCTTTCACTTAGAATCGCAAAAACCAAAAAACCCTTTACTGTTGGTGAGGAATTAGTTTTACCATGTATCGTAGATGCAACTAAAGCAATTTTAGGTGATAAATACGCTAAACAAATGCAAAATATTCCTCTTTCCAATGACACCGTTAGTAGGAGAATTGAAGATATGGCATCAGATGTTGAAACCCAACTTCTAAAGAAAATTCATTCCCCAAAGATTTTTGCTGTACAACTTGATGAATCTACAGATATTACCAATAAAGCTGTTCTTCTTGTTTATATACGATTCATAGATAAAGACAACAAAAAATTATCTGAGGAGTTCCTGACCTCGATTGAGTTGCAAGGTAACACAACCGGAAAAGACATTTTTAAAGCCATTGACGGATATTTCACACTCAAAAATCTTTCTTGGAAAGACTGTGTAGGACTTTGCTCTGATGGTGCCGCGGCAATGACAGGTCACAAAACAGGCTTGCCAAGTTTAGTAAGGAAAGAAGAAAACAGTGATATTGTTTTAACACACTGTATTATTCATCGCGAAATGCTTGCTGCCAAAAGATTAAGTCCCGACCTAAACAAGGTTTTGACTACTGTGGTAAAGGCCGTGAACTTTATAAAAAGTAATGCTCTTAGTTCGAGATTGTTTGCTTTGTTATGCGAGGACGTGGGATCCATCCATTCCAATCTCCTTCTACATACTGAAGTTCGGTGGCTGTCCAGGGGCCGGGTTTTAGCCAGATTTTATGAACTTCGAGAAGAAGTATGTATGTATCTTGATGAAAAAAAACCTGATTTAGCGGAAACACTGCGTGACGGAGAATTTATGGTCCAGTTAGCTTTTTTAGCAGATATTTTTGAACAGCTCAACATATTGAATCTAGGCCTGCAGGGACCATCTAAAACCGCATTTGACCTTTGGAAAAAAATTGATTCATTTAAGAAAAAATTGTTGCTATGGGAGTCCGAAGCTGGAAAAGGATCGTTTGAAATGTTCAACTTGTTTTCAGATTTTATCTCTGAAAATGAAGGCTTAAATGAGGATGTTTTACATTCACTGGTTAAGTCCTACATTAAATCGCTTCAAGATTACTTTGAGAAGTACTTCCCTGCTGATACAGATGTGAGGAAAAATAATCTGTGGGTGATTGATCCCTTTTTAGCAACCCACGATAATAATCTGTCTATTCAGGAAAATGAACAGCTTATTGAAATTTCATCCGATGATCATTTAAAAGTGATAAAATCTCACTGCGAAAATGTTGCAGATTTCTGGATAGGATTACTTGATGAAAGTCCACTGCTAAGTGAAAAAGCTTTGGATCTTCTTCTTCCTTTCCGTTCCACTTATCTCTGTGAGGCATCATTCTCAACATTATGTGTCATCAAGAATAAACACAGAAATAGGTTGCTAAATTTGAATGCTCCTATGAGACTGGCGTTAACTTCTTTCGAGCCAAATATTGAGAAACTTTCAAGTGAGAAGCAAGACCAAGGGAGTCATTAACGTCTTAATTTGGCGCTATCTATGACTTTTTATTTTGTTTTTTATATTTCTTTTGTCTTTCACTATGTATTTTCTTTTTTTATTTTGTAAATAATAAATTCATTAGTAAAACTTCAGTGTACATCTCATTTTACCTATTATTGGGAAATATTAATAATAATATCTAAGTGGTCTAGAGCAAAGATGTATAAGGCATATTATATAATTAATTTAATTTGTTTTTAATAACAGACACATTATTTTGTTGCAGGACTCATTCCTGACACAGAAATCATTCTTCTAATCGAAAATTTAATAATTTTTTGGGCCATGATATATTTTTATTAATAATTGATATTTCTTTTTGCAGATTTAATGGTGTAAAGCATTATGCCTATATTTGTTTGATATTTTTGATATGTTTATTTATGATATTTATGATATGTATTTTTGATATTGATGTCTTCTTTTTATTGTATTTAACTATTAATTTAATTTTTTTCAGTTCGCCTTAAAAGAAAATTGAATAATTTGTATTATACTTGTACTTGTCTATCATTTGTATTTTAATCATATTTTTTTATAATATTTAATTGTTTTCTTATATTGATAATTTATGTTCAAGGTATCTAGAAAACGCAAAATAGTTGAAGGAAATCATAGCTAAATACATCTGCATACACCACAAATTAGCTATTTCAATAGCTAATTAGTAAAATATATCTTAGTTATAAGAATTTCATATAAAATTGAGCGTCCAATAATGTTTTTATGTTAAATGTTTATATAACCACTGTTTTGCAGATCCAAACATCTTCATCATCTAAACCATTGCACGTGCATGAATGTAATATTCGCATAGATCTTTCATCGAAATTCAGGACGACTTTATGGGCCTTCATAAAATCCATCCCCAGTATGACTGGATCCTCAATATCTGCCACAAAAACGTGATGGGGGATCTTCTTACTACCCACCTCGATGGTGACCTGGGTTTCTCCCACGACATCCATGCTCTCCCCATTGGCCTTCGCGATTAGATATCCTCTCGACGGAGTTCCACTTCGGTAGGAAACCCTTTCTGACGATAGTGTGGGTGGCTTCGGTGTCTACGACCATCTGGCAGGCTTTACCCGCAACCTTTCCCTCCAGTAATACGCCATTGTCGTCGCATTTCAGCCGTGAAACCTTTAACTGTGCTGAGGCATAAGAGAGACAAGCCGGCTTCCGCCCCTCAAAGCCGGCTACTCGTAGTTTTCCTGATTATCTTCGCCCTTTTGCTGTTTCTTGGTAGGAGGGGGTTTGCACTCTCTCTTGAAATGTCCAAATTCCTGGCAGATAAAACATTTCATAGACTGTTTAGTATTTGCGTTTTAGGGCCCCAGTTCCCGAACCAGACACTCCACAAACTGCTCCACAATGCTTCAATTTTCCCCTTCACTTTACTAGCACTTGGAGCGACAGATGGCTTCACATAAGTCTGCCTTACCCGAACTGGTTCCTTCTGGATGCTTTTTTTTACAGCCTCAAATTCTAAAGCTCTTGCCAGCACCTCCCCGATTGTACTTGATCTGGCCAACTTGATAGCCTGTTTTAATCCGGGGTCCTTCAGGCCGTCGGCGAAAACATCCGCAGCAAATCCCTCCAAAAGATTGTCATCCAGGCCGGGGAACGCCTTTCTAACCAAGCGGGAGATATCGGCACTAAATTGTTGGAGTGTTTCTCTCGGGTGTTGGCGCCGTGTTTTGAACTGCGTCCTGTACAGCTCCTGCATATGCTTGTCGCCGAACCTCCTCTACATGTGTTCGCTCAAATGGACAAAATCTCCTCGGTGATCCTCCGGAATGCTCTGGAGGATGTCCAGCGCTTCACCCCGCAACGACATAATCAGGGATGTTGCTTTCTCTTTTTTACTCCATCCATTTACGGAAGTGGCAGCATTAAATTGTAGCAAATAGTTTGCCCACAATGATGCTCCGTCATAGGTTGGCGGCTTAATTAGCCCAAGAGCTCTGAACGCCACTCGGGGGGCCTTCATTTTCCTGTATGTCTGCCGTTGGAGTGGTTCCAACTCCAGCCTTGGGCAAGCCAGTCTCCGTGATCTCCAATCGGCGTCTTACGTACTGCTCTACCTCGCCTATCTTCCTCTCCATTTCAGATTTTAACTCCTCTTGGACTTTTTTCATTTCTTCTTGGACCTGGTCTATTTCTCCTTGAACCTGGTCTATTTCTTCTTGGAGTTTATTTATCTCCCTTTTTATTTCTGCTCTCATTTCATCCTGGCCCCTCTTTATTTCGTTCATTTCATCCTGGCCCCTCTCTATTTTGTCTTTTATTTCATCCTGGCCCCTCTTTATTTCGTTCATTTCATCCTGGCTCCTCTCGATTTTGTCTTTTATTTCATCCTGGCCCCTCTTTATTTCGTTTTTCATTTCATCTTTCATTTCGCTCTTCAAAAATGTCATCAGTTCCTCCATTTTCAGCGTTTGACTTCTGGTACTTATGGGCATACAACAAAACTGATAGTAAACTGTTACCTGTTTAGAGATTTTATCCCACTCTGACACCAAATGTACCGTTTTTCCCTCTAAACTAGCTACTGCAACTAGTTTTAAGTGGGTTCGTATAGATAAAATACTCTAAACTTCACTAAAGAAAACACCAATTTATTGTTATACACAATAAATTACAAAATACAACATTTAATAATAATTACTTCACCGTTTAAACCACAAAAGTTCACTTCGTTCACTTTTTATACACTTTTCACAAACTAGTGACTTCGTTTGTAACTGGAAACTCTCTCAACTCTCTGTGGTCCCTCTATTTATACCGGTAGAGAACCTTCTAGACTCTTCTCAATTTTTCTAGTGAGAACTAGAGCGCCGCCAGCGCTTCCAGCGGCCACTAGGAGAACCTTAGGTACCTGTCTTCTCTCCTAGATGGCACCACTGGCTGCGTTACAATATACATTCACGGTGTATTCCGGTAATACTCTGATAAATATTATTTATCAGAGACATTTTCCGTGGTAACCTGCTTCATTTTTTGGTCATCAACCGGTTTCGGGTGTTCGCCCATCTTCAGGATGCGTTTGTCAGACAGTGTGATAACTGATAACACAGACTTGCACAGAGCAAATTCCTATTTTGATTCGAATTTACTCTGTGCAAGTCTGTGTTACACACTGCCTGACAAACGCATCCTGAAATGGGCGAACGCCCGAAACCGGTCAATGACCAAAAAATGAAGCAGGCTACCACGGAAAATGTCTCTGATGCTTTCCAACTCTGCGGAACCAACCACCACAACTAATATTATTTAGATGATAGAATTGTGTAATAAACTCAAATAGGACTTTAGAGGAAACCGTAGCCCTATCACTCCCCCCAAAAGTGGCCTTAAACGAATTTTCTCGGAGAAATATTTGAAAAAACGTTGTAGCTCTTTGTATGTGTAGTCGATATTACAGGTTTAAAGAAAATCGTTGAAGCCGTTTTCGAGAAAATCACAAAAAACTGGAAAACCATTTACTAAAGTGGCACTTCCGGTTGACGGATCTTCGTGTCTGAAGCGGTGATTCCTACCTAAACAGAATACCATGTTTGAGCTAGCTGCAACTTTCGTTTTTGAGACACACACACACACCATTTCTAAAAACCACTTTTTTGGGCTCAGGGGACCTCCAAACGTGTATTTCCGGTGAAAACTCGATTTCGAAAATCTGGCACGATCACAATACTTCCTCTAACAGCAGTTCATTTACCAAGCATTAGTTTTACATTAATTTATATAAAACTACACGATTTAAATAATAAAAGTTATAATGCTGCCATTTAGCGACTGCTTCTTGTATTATTTTCAAATGCACTGATGATATTAGCTAGCAGATGTTTAGAGGAACTGATCTATAACGACAAATTTAGTGTGACGTAAAGATTTTTTGCGGCTCCCTTAGGTATTAGTGTTTGTACTTAAATGTGTCGTCTGTAAAGTGTACACGAGCGAGTATGCTTGGGCACGTCAAACCAAGTAGTTGAACACCTTACGCTTCTGCAGGCCCCTTCTGAAGTAGGTCGGTCTCCGCAGGGGTCACTGGAAGTGGATTAGTCTGGGATACTCACAGGAACACCACGACCCCTGGAAGAAATGGCTAGTCCACTTTCCATACAGGAAGAGTACTCCATGAATTAGTTGTCTAATCAGTAGACCTCCAAACTGTATATCCGGGAGAATTAAATTTCGGAAATTTCAAACCATCGCAATACCTCCTGTTAAAAGATAGTAATAAATAATAACTTAATAGTAATATAGTAATATACTTACTAGTAGGTAATATAAGTAGTCTTTAAGAAGTAATGGCTTCACTTTCACCAAATGTTGATTGACAGTGGCCCCCTTAAAATCTCCTATAACGTAAATACGGCCACTGTAACCAACTTCTCTCATCCACAGTTCTATTGTATTAACAACCAGTCTTGTATGATTTAAGAAATCATATTTCTCTTGATCTGCGTCTGAGAGTTTACCACACATCAAAAATGTTCCTCCTTTCGATACTTCGGTTAATTGGGAAAAATATCTAAATTCAGAATATGAATTATTACAAGAAAATAAAAATGGTCCAGTGAAATTGGAATGTTCAAGAATTTTAAAATAATCTGTTGTGAAACACTCACAGGACTTTCTCTTACTGCGAAATGGCAAATATTCTTCTCACTTTCAATTCTTATACTGTTTAAAACCTTTGAAGCATTTTTATGGAGAATCTCAAAAACTGGAACCTATTCAGTAATAATCAAAGTCCCACTTCCGAGTTGATGTTTAGCTTTCGAACAGTGCACACCTACTCTTTTCGCTGCTGTTTATTTCAATTTTTTGAAGGTTTTTGTGAAGTTTTTAGATATTTTTTTTATATCGTTGTAACCAAGTACGCGCATAAGGCGCTACAGGGCCCGATGATTAAGAAGTGGGGCGAAAGGCGAGTGAGAGTCGGACCGTCTCCCACTCCAGGAGTTGAGTATGATAAGCTCGAGTAGCAACAAGTATCGAAGGAGCTCTCAAAAACCGTTTGCCGGCGAAAATGTGAGACTGAAGGAGCTCTCAAAAACCGTTTGCCGGCGAAAATGTGAGACTGAAAGTTTTCCGTTTTCCGTCATACAAGGTCTTTTCGGACATTTAATAACTTTCGATGAGTTTCGTATTTCTCTCTTTGTGTATATATCTGTATGTATGTTTTATCATATAATATTTTCTTTTGTAAAGGTATACCTTTCTTATTATTTTTATTATCTTTTGGATTGGAAAATATATGTATTATCGAACTTGCATGCACAGTTTTCATTGCCTGTTAGACTGCCTGAGTGAAGAAAAGTTTGTCTCTACTGGTACGTAGTTTCTTTATCTCTCTCTTTATTTCTTCTGATTTGTAATAATTTTTATTATTTAATTTTGTTTTATTTAAATCACTGGCTGAAAAGCCTGGCGCCCAACTATTTGAATATCTGAGATATTTTCAAAATAACCGAAACCTGGTTATAAGTGGCGAACAAACGTGGGGCCAGATAATACATTTTTGGTATAATAATACAACAGGCATTATAATAAATCAGGCATGTATAAAATTTAATAATTGTTCTTAAATTTACATGTATAATACATTATTAAAAGCGTATTACGATTTATTAAGAAAATTTATTTTATAAATAAGATCTGCTTTATTAGAAATATTTAGAATTTAGTTTATTAGAATAAACAAAACGAAGTTAAAGTACGCTAGTTATCAGAGTACGTATATGAGTTCACATGATGAAGTGTAGTTATTGAAAACATCGTACTGTTTACTATTCACTTGTTATTGGGAGATTCTTATAAATCTTTCTTTCTTCAAAGAAGAAAATAACTTGGCAATTTTTATACCATTTAATTTTAATAAGTTAAATCGAAATACTTTTTTACTATTTAATAAATGATACTTAACTATTTCTTTTCTTTTTCTTTTAATATCATTAATTATAATTTCATCTAGTTTTGAATAGCTACACTATAGGTTTGATAAAATCATTTAAAAAAAAAAATAAATAAATTTCTTTTGATTTTTTTGTACATAACTGTTTATAGTAGTTACTTAGATATCTATTTAATTTTTTTTGTATAGTGAAAATTACGCTATTATTATTTGAAGACTGAATTTTTCTTACCTATTATCTTATTAATCTGAATGCATTTTTTTTGTTTTCTAGTTCTATTTTTTCTTAATTACAAGTATTAGATTTTATTTTATAAGTTACATTTATTTTTCTTTCTCTATCACTTACAATTTTATTTGTACTTCAGATACATATAGAACTTTATTTCATATTCATATAGAATTTATTTTCTGTTGCTAAATACTTCAAATAAGGCTTGCTTAATTTTCATCACTTATTTATTATTTCATTTCTTACAGAGATATTACTTTATAATATTTCTTGATACTATCTGTAATTTATTTTCTGTTTTCTTTTCTTTTAATAATTTCAAAGGTATTCTGTCTGATTTTTTCATGTTATCTATTTTACGTTTTGTACATACTGGGAATTGAATAAGCTCCCCAATAATTTTCTCTGCCTGACGGCAAACTATTCCACGATCTACCGCCTAAACTTCAATGGATATATGAATTGAACAAAATAGAAATATTACAGAGATATTCACTCCCAACTGACGGTAACGTTGCGAGTCTCAGAGAACGTCTGAGGCAGTGGCGGCTCGTGACTTGGATATGTGGGGGTTCAACTTTCTTTTTTTTTAAATACTTACATTACCTATCATAATTAGTACTTGGCTAGTTAAAAATCACGAAGTAAGCCAGGAACCAGGTAAATCTTGCATCCCTGTCCTACAATTAAATATGTTAAATTAAGAATAAATCTATTAGCTCAGTGGATAGTGCATTGGACTCCCACGCGGAGGACTCGGGTTCGAGTCCAGCTGTGTTGCCCTTAGGTTTTTCTTCCTAGGAGCTCTTACAGCACACTGGGCAGTGTTGTCTGTAACGAGAGAACACCATCCGGACGCCGGCAGTGCACTGAGAAGGCTCAGGCGGCAATGACCATTACTCAGTTCTCAAAATTATAATTGACAAATTTTATAGGTTGTGTACCAAATTTAATGAAATTCTTCGAAAACTGAAAAAAATGTTCAGTAAAGCGCACTTTCGGTTTACTATTTTCTTGAAACTCAGAATTTTGGCCATCTATTTATTTCTAATTAATTTTGTTTGGATGATAGAATTGTATAATCAAATTGAGAGCACTTTAGAGAATAATATAACCCCATCTCTCCCCTAAAAGTGCCCTTAAATGAATTTTACCAGACAAATGTTTCAAATAAAAGTTATAGATCTTTGTATGTTTAGTTTATGTAAGAAGATTCAAGAAAATTATCGGAGCAATTTTTGAGAAAATGGCGAAAAAGTGAAAAAATCATTTAGTAAAGTGGTAAAGTAAACGCACTTCCGGTTATCCGATTTTTTTAAACTCGGAATTTCAACAACATATTATATTCTTATTAACATTATTTATATGACAGAATTGTATATTGAACCGAAATAGAACTTAGATTGAAACCTAACCCAACCCCTCCTTCAAAACTGCCTTTAAATGAATTTTTCCGGAGAAGTGTTACAAATAGAAGTTGTAGATCTTTGTATGTATAGTTCATATACCAAATTTCAAGAAAATCGTCGGAGCCATTTTTGAGAAAATTGCAAAAAAGTAAAAAAATCAACTAGTAAAGTGGTACTCCCGGTTGAGGAATTTCGACAGATAACGTAGGGTCAGATCTCATGGTGATACTAAACGGAATATTAAGTTTCAACTTTCTACGGTTTTTCGTTTTTGAGCTATGGTGTTCACATACATATACACACACCCGTGCACGCACACAGGCGCGCGCACACACACGCACACAGAGAACATTTGCTAAAAACTTTTTTAAGATCGGGTAAGATCGGGTAAATTCGTTCGTAGATCGTAAGTAATGTTCATCGCGCTTGTAACCCCTACTCTTTTTGAAAAAAGTTAATAAAAACATACACTTTTCTATACTACCCAAAGAAATTTTTTACACATATATATATATATATATACTAAATTCTCAGCGCGACTCCCAACTGTGAACCCCCTGCTTCCTACTTTTTTATACATCTCCTGATACACATGCAATTCACTAAGTGTACAATTCATTGTACGAACATATTAAAGGAGCTCCTATACACTGATATACGTACCTATTCTTTTATGTCTGACTCTCCGATTGTACTACTGATCTTTTTCATTAATACTTTATAGATTACAAAATTTTTGTACAATTTATACTTATAGTATATACAATTTTTGGTGTGACTTATGTTCCTAACTAGTAGGGTAAAAAGACCGGTTCTGGCGCAAGGGCTACGGAGCCAAGTCTTTTTTGGGGGTTGCAAGAACGCCGCTGCCATCATCCAAATCGATGAGCAGCAATTCAAAGATGACGTCATCAGATTAAATATCATCCAAATCGATGCCCCTCCCTCCCCCAGGCCAGCCCTAAATAAAATTCAAGAGAAAAAAAATAATTCTACTGACCTTGAATCGAACCAGCAAACCCAACACTCACAGCCGGTTATCTAAACCAGTAGACCACCGCTGCTACTTGTTCTTATGTAGAAAAAGATCTCGCCTATAAATTTATCGTAAAGTGTCCCCGTGCTTGCGTACGTTGTGCGAGCGCGTTCCAAGTTAGTTGTTTAGTTGTAGTAGTTTGTTTAAAATTTTCAGGAGGCTCCATTGTTTCTGCAAGGAACGGGAGGTCGTTGTGAAGCGGATGAAGATGTTCCGGATATTCCAGATCCACTTCTAATATGTATCCAAAGTCGGAATCGTCAGGGATGTCTTGAACTTGAATCTCTTCCGGCTGTTCCACCCATTCAAAGCCTCCATAAGGCAAAAACCTACTCTGTGCATCACCATATAAATTGTTTGCATCGTAATACATGATGAATACTGACTCCTACGTTGAATCATAGGTTTGCATGTATTTATTATTAGCCTTGCAATACCATTAGAATCATTTCATAATCAAGCGGAAGTTCCAATTTAATGCCTGTTAACCTCAACATAGCATCCCACGCCATACCGGGAGCAGTGAAATAATGCGCAGGATCGATTTTATGAGTACTCATTGTCACACGTCTAAAGTTTTCAAAGACATCAGCCAGCAACAAAACATCAGTCTTTAAATAAATATCACTATATTCCCCCAACGTTGTACATTGAAACTCGTTCCACACCTTCACTGCATGGTTATAATCCTCTTCGCCAATATGGCTGTCCGTCAAGGCGTTGTAGAATGCATCCATAGGTGGTAAATTTTCTTCATCCAATTTCTCCCAGGAACTGACATAGTCGTATGGGAAAACACCTTTTCTTAATACAAGGGGCAGCTGCGTTTCAGTGAAATATTTTGCAGTTTCCATTAAAGAAGATTTTGGCAGGTAATTAACTAATTGGGTCAGACTCTCTGCCATGAATCTGAATGAATCCAAGAAGCGGAATTGAATACCATTAATGTACTTTGCAAATGAAATAAACTTCTCTTCAGTATGAGGTATTACATTAACTCTGCCTGGAAGTTGCCCCAATTCTTTAATAATAAAATGCGAATCGTACCCGCTGAGATTGTGAATGAATACTGGAACATAAGTTGGTTGCCGGCATCGCAAATTACACTTATTACATGCAGCGCCCCTATATTTGCCTGAAATATGACAATGATCCCGCACCTTATGGTTGGCTTCGCTGAATGTATGATTGCAGAGATAACAGGTCTCAGCCGCCTTCCATTCTCTTTCTTCTAGCTCACTAATCACTATGTCCACATTTTTGTTTAACATCTTGCCAATGACTGTTGATAGATCGCTTAGATGACGTAAGAATTTTTCGGCGGCATTCTCTCCCCTATATAAAAATGGTTCTTTAAGCGCCCAAAGATGTTCTATTTCATCGGCAGGTTTTACATAGGCGCAGAAAGAAAACGGCTCATGTTCCTGATAGTTCGTTGTAGATGATCGGGCGGGGGAAGGCGTACATGAATGTATAGGTTTTAAAAGGCACTCGAAATCGGCGAAAATCACAAAATTTGCTTTTAGCTGGCGTTCAACGTTTTTAAATTCAATAAAAGGTTCTTCACTTGGGAGTTTAACAGCCGCCGGATTGTTATTGCCACAATATATCTTGTGTTCTTATAGTTTATCCTCTGCTGATTTTCCATACTGCCCATCAAAGTGTGTAAAACAGCGTTTACACAACTGTATTGCATGCGTATGTTTTGTTAATTGCCCGGAAACCAACCTATTTAAATGTTTAATAAAAATATAATGTTGTTTTTCTCCATCTTGCATGAGTAAAAGGTCTTGCAGTTCATCTTTCACAACCTTCAGCGGGTAAACGCTATTATCACCATCCAACCCGAATACATTTATTGATATATTGTTTACTTTTTCGAACTTTTTGATCTGGTGAAGAGGCGTGGGGAATGAAACGCACTCAAAATTATAAGGATGGACCAGCGTTTTATATTTACTAACACGTTGAGGGTCTTTATCCACAAATTTTGCTAATACAGCATATTTAAAACACTCCTCGTCGTAATTCTCCGGATTTATACAAGCCTCCTTAGCAGCGATAGATTTAGGAAGTTTGATATATGTCGACCCTCCTAGCGGCTTGTACATATTTATCCGCAACCTTGCTCCATCTATCCCAACCAGCTTCCATCCACTCTTCTCTAACTGTGCCTCTTCCATTTCGTTCACTAATTTCTTGAATATATGTTCGAGAAACTCATCGATGTCTGTGTCCATATAAACGGCCTTATTCCGAGTTTTAAATGATCTATCAGTTTGTTCCCCAAGTGTATTCTCAAACAGCCATTCCACCACTATATTAATTTTTAGCGTGCGTTTCTCTTCTAATTGATGTTTAATGAGCTCATATAGGCGCCTTTTAATCGACTGCAGAAACGTAGATAGATCTTCAAATTTCGCTGATTGCAGAAAATATGACTTTATTCTCCCCCGACATGCCGATTCATAATTCTTCAGATGCCTGTTTTAACAATTCCGCTTTAGTTGGTTCCACACAGGCCTTCTCAGCGTCTGAATCATCATCATAACGCGATTTCTTTACAGGAGGCTGGTCAGTACAGACTATTTCATGTCGCTCGCCGTTATATCTATTCAAAAAAGTCCGTTTACAGCCCTTACAGATATACATCTGGTTCGCATTACAGTATCTTTGGTGGCGATAGAGATTCTTCTTCAAAGTGAATGTTTTTCCGCATTTCTCACAGCTAAATGTTGCCATCTTGAACGATGTTTAACGTGTAGAAAGTCACACTAAGACTGAGATCCACACCTCACGCATCCATATTTATACCTTCGGGAACCGACTTTACGCATGCGCATAACTTTTCCCAAAATGTAACACAATCTAGAGTAATAAAGTACAAAACAACAAATGTGACACAATATAGAGTAATAAAGTACAAAACAATTTTTGCGCATGCGCATAGCATTTCTAAAATCTAGAGTAAAATTGGTATATTAATAAAAATAATTTTTTTGGAAGCGGTTAGATTCTTTTTTGAAACCCCCAAATTTGGTGGATAAAAATTTAAAACTTGTTTTATTTCCTCAATAATAAAAATCATTCGCTCATTTCATTTATTTGAGAGTGTTTTCTACTTCAAACACACATTTCCAACTCCATGCAGTCCTGATCATTCTTTGAATATAAACTCTCGCGGATGGTTGGAGGGGTAGAGGACAATCCCCCCACTTTTACCCCCCCCACATTAGTATTCCCCCTACTGCCAATAGAAAAGAACACAGTGAATTTTAGGCGCACAGTAGGTTGTATGTATGTAAGCAGTTTTTTTCTCTTCCACAAAAATTATTTTTTGAGAAAATTGAGACTATAAACAATTAGCTATCGAATATGAATATTTACATATTTGTAAAAAAATGAATGTGTGTGTGTGTGTGTGTGTCGGATTCATTGACCTTTAGATAGCAAGACTATGCATGTTTTTTTTTTTGCAACATTGTGCAATACTTGTTTGAGGTATTATTATTTCGCGCTAGTTGAAACACCAATTTTTCTGTTTAGTGTTATAGTAATTAGTTCAAACACGCTATTCCGTCTGGGGTATCACAGTGGGTTCCAGAAGTACGTTATCTGTCAAAATTCCTCAACAGGAAGTAGCACTTTTACTGAATGGTATATTTCTTTACTTTACTAAAATGATATATCAAGTAAACATACGAAGATCTGCAATTTTTATTTGAAATATTTCTCTGGGAAAATGCATTAAGGCAGAGGTGGAGGTTAGGTTGTCTCCTAAAGTGCTATTTCAGTTCAATATACAATTCTATCATCTAAATAATATTAATTAGAATTAAATATGTTGTTGAAATTCCAAGGTTGAAGAAAAATCAAATGACCGGAAGTGTGATTACTGAATAGTTTTTAGGTTTTATGATTTTTCCATAAAAAAAAAAAGCACCGATGAATTTCATTAACTTTGCAATGCTAGTGCATTTTTCTCAATAAACATTTTTTTGAAAGAGAAAAAACTACATACCCTATGTGCACCTTAAAATTCACTGCGTCTTTTTCTGTTGGCAGTAGGGGGAATACTAATGATGTAAAGTGGGGATTGCCTCATTTGCCCTCACCCCCTCCAACCTTCCGCGAGAGTTTATATTCAAAGGATGACCAGGACGGCATGGAGTTGGAAATGTGTGTTTGAAGTAGAAAAAAAAGCACCGATGAATTTCATTAACTTTGCAATGCTAGTGCATTTTTCTCAATAAACATTTTTTTGAAAGAGAAAAAACTACATACCCTACTGTGGCGCCTAAAATTCACTCTGTTCTTTTCTATTGGCAGTAGGGGGAATACTAATGTGGGGGGGGTAAAAGTGGGGGGATTGTCCTCTACCCCTCCAACCTTCCGCGAGAGTTTATATTCAAAGGATGACCAGGACGGCATGGAGTTGGAAATGTGTGTTTGAAGTAGAAAACACTCTCAAATAAATGAAATGAGTGAATGATTTTTATTATTGAGGAAATAAAACAAGTTTTAAATTTTTATCCACCAAATTTGGGGGTTTCAAAAAAGAATCTAACCGCTTCCAAAAAAATTATTTTTATTAATATACCAATTTTACTCTAGATTTGAGAATGCTATGCGCATGCGCAAAAATTGTTTTGTACTTTATTACTCTAGATTGTGTCACATTTGAGAAATGCTATGCGCATGCTTAAAACTTGTTTTGTACTTTATTACTCTAGATTGTGTTACATTTTGGGGAACAGTTATGCGCATGCGTAAAGTCGGTTCCCGAAGGTATAAATATAGATGCGTGAGGTGTGGATCTCAGTCTTAATGTGACTTTCTACACTTCAAACATCGTTCAAGATGGCAACATTTAGCTGTGAGAAATGCGGAAAAACATTCACTTTGAAGAATAATCTCTATCGCCACCAAAGATACTGCAATGCGAACCAGATGTATGTCTGTAAAGGCTGTAAACGGACTTTTTTTGAATAGATGTAACGGCGAGCGACATGAAATAGTCTGTACTGACCAGCAGCCTCCTGTAAAGAAAGCGCGATATGATGATTCAGACGCTGAGAAGGTCTGTGTGGAACCAACTAAAGCGGAATTGTTAAAACGGGCATCTGAAGAATATGAATCGGCATGTCGGGGGAGAATAAAGTCATATTTTCTGCAATCAGCGGAATTTGAAGATCTATCTACGTTTCTGCAATCGATTAAAAGGCGCCTATATGAGCTCATTAAACATCAATTAGAAGAGAAACGCACGCTAAAAATTAATATAGTGGTGGAATGCTGTTTGAGAATACACTTGGGGAACAAACTGATAGATCATTTAAAACTCGGAATAAGGCCGTTTATATGGACACAGATATCGATGAGTTTCTCGAACATGCATTCAAGAAATTAGTGAACGAAATGGAAGAGGCACAGTTAGAGAAGAGTGGATGGAAGCTGGTTGGGATAGATGGAGCAAGGTTGCGGATAAATATGTACAAGCCGCTAGGAGGGTCGACATATATCAAACTTCCTAAATCTATCGCTGCTAAGAAGGCTTGTATAAATCCGGAGAATTACGACGAGGAGTGTTTTAAATATGCTGTATTAGCAAAATTTGTGGATAAAAAACCTCAACGTGTTAGTAATTATAAAACGCTGGTCCATCCTTATAATTTTGAGTGCGTTTCATTCCCCACGCCTCTTCACCAGATCAAAAAGTTCGAAAAAGTAAACAATATATCAATAAATGTATTCGGGTTGGATGGTGATAATAGCGTTTACCCGCTGAAGGTTGTGAAAGATGAACTGCAAGACCATCGGGACCTTTTACTCATGCAAGATGGAGAAAAACAACATTATATTTTTATTAAACATTTAAATAGGTTGGTTTCCGGGCAATTAACAAAACATACGCATGCAATACAGTTGTGTAAACGCTGTTTTACACACTTTGATGGGCAGTATGGAAAATCAGCAGAGGATAAACTACAAGAACACAAGATATATTGTGGCAATAACAATCCGGCGGCTGTTAAACTCCCAACTGAAGAACCTTTTATTGAATTTAAAAACGTTGAACGCCAGCTAAAAGCAAATTTTGTGATTTACGCCGATTTCGAGTGCCTTTTTAAAACCTATACATTCATGTACGCCTTCCCCCGCCCGATCATCTACAACGAACTATCAGGAACATGAGCCGTTTTCTTTCTGCGCCTATGTAAAACCTGCCGATGAAATAGAACATCTTTGGACGCTTAAAGAACCATTTTTATATAGGGGAGAGAATGCAGCAGAAAAATTCTTACGTCATCTAAGCGATCTATCAACAGTCATTGGCAAGATGTTAAACAAAAATGTGGACATAGTGATTAGTGAGCTAGAAGAAAGAGAATGGAAGGTGGCTGAGACCTGTTATCTCTGCAATCATACATTCAGCGAAGCCAACCATAAGGTGCGGGATCATTGTCATATTTCAGGCAAATATAGGGGCGCTGCATGTAATAAGTGTAATTTGCGATGCCGGCAACCAACTTATGTTCCAGTATTCATTCACAATCTCAGCGGGTACGATTCGCATTTTATTATTAAAGAATTGGGGAAACTTCCAGGCAGAGTTAATGTAATACCTCATACTGAAGAGAAGTTTATTTCATTTGCAAAGTACATTAATGGTATTCAATTTCGCTTCTTGGATTCATTCAGATTCATGGCAGAGAGTCTGGCCCAATTAGTTAATTACCTGCCAAAATCTTCTTTTATGGAAACTGCAAAATATTTCACTGAAACGCAGCTGCCCCTTGTATTAAGAAAAGGCGTTTTCCCGTACGACTATGTGAGTTCCTGGGAGAAATTGGATGAAGAAAATTTACCACCTATGGATGCATTCTACAACGCCTTGACGGACAGCCATATTGGCGAAGAGGATTATAACCATGCAGTGAAGGTGTGGAACGAGTTTCAATGTACAACGTTGGGGGAATATAGTGATATCTATTTAAAGACTGATGTTTTGTTGCTGGCTGATGTCTTTGAAAACTTTAGACGTGTGACAATGAGTACTCATAAAATCGATCCTGCGCATTATTTCACTGCTCCTGGTATGGCGTGGGATGCTATGTTGAGGTTAACAGGCGTTAAATTAGAACTTCTGCTTGATTATGATATGATTCTAATGGTATTGCAAGGCTAATAATAAATACATGCAAACCTATGATTCAACGCAGGAGTCAGTATTCATCATGTATTACGATGCAAACAATTTATATGGTGATGCACAGAGTAGGTTTTTGCCTTATGGAGGCTTTGAATGGGTGGAACAGCCGGAAGAGATTCAAGTTCAAGACATCCCTGACGATTCCGACTTTGGATACATATTAGAAGTGGATCTGGAATATCCGGAACATCTTCATCCGCTTCACAACGACCTCCCGTTCCTTGCAGAAACAATGGTGCCTCCTGAAAATTTTAAACAAACTACTACAACTAAACAACTAACTTGGAACGCGCTCGCACAACGCACGCATGCACGGGGACACTTTACGATAAATTTATAGGCGAGATCTTTTTCTACATAAGAACAAGTAGCAGCGGTGGTCTACTGGTTTAGATAACCGGCTGTGAGTGTTGGGTTTGCTGGTTCGATTCAAGGTCAGTAGAATTTTTTTTTTCTCTTGAATTTAGGGCTGGCCTGTGGGAGGGGGGCATCGATTTGGATGATATTTAATCTGATGACGTCATCTTTGAATTGCTGCTCATCGATTTGGATGATGGCAGCGGCGTTCTTGCAACCCCCAAAAAAGACTTGGCTCCGTAGCCCTTGCGCCAGAACCGGTCTTTTTACCCTACTCTAACTAATATAAAAATGAAAATATTTTTTTGAAATTCAAATATGAAAGAAAATAAAATCAAGTAAGAAAATTTTGCTACATTTTATTTAATTTTTTACTTTTTTCTTCAAATAGTTGGGGGTTCAGTCGCGCAATCGCGAATACCAGTAGCCGCCACTGGTCTGAGCAATTTCTTTTTAAATAGTCCAGTGTTGTGGACGGTCTCTTCAGACTTAGACATGTCAAAAGGAGACAAGGGGATAATATCCGACCCTCAAATCTCCGGGGTCCCTTCCACCTTACCGTGGGCAGTTCCATTAACTTACAGTACCTCTCCATCTGTCCTAAGTCACCCTACTATGTTAGGTCCTAACTTTATATCTCCTTTCCCTTACCAAATGCCATTTGCCGATCTTAAATTTGACGGATCGTCGACATGCAGTGCGGAAGATTTTCTAATAACCCTTGAGGAACGTCATACAATATTTTACAGCCCGGATGCTACTGTCATGTCATGGCTTCCTCTAATGTTCACTGGTACACCTTTATTATGGTACCGCCTGAAAAAATCTGAGTGGACAAATTGGGAAGAATTTCAACGAAATTTCCGCAATACATTTTTCCCTTTCGATTACCAAGATTGACTGAAAAGGGAAATAGATCGTCGAACCCAGAGTATCAAGAAGAGAGATATTTCTACATTTGTCATAAATCTTCGTTCACTAATGAATCGTTTGACAAAACCACTTTCTTTAGCAGAACAATTAGAAAAAATTTATAAAAATCTATTGCCTAAATATCAGTTTCACATTCGGTTTGCAGAAGTCACTTCCAGTGCCGATCTCCTTCACAAAGAGCAGGAGTTCGAACAACTTGAGGAAAGGTCTAAAACCTTTCGCCCTCCACCTCCTAAAAAAAGTCCCTTTGCCCCGATGCCGCTTACAAAGGATTGGGGTCACCCAAGAAGTCTTTAAATAAAACCAAAATAGAAAAACACTCCTCCTCCGTATTTTCTGTAGAAGCCAAACCATCCAGCAAATTGGTGTCCCCTAGAAATAATTCGTCGCCTAGGACAGAAAAGAAGGATCTTTCTAAAGATTCATTACCGCCATCTAACCGTTGTTGGAAGTGTCATGATCTAGGACATAAATACCCCAATTGCAAGAAGCCAAGAAAAACTTTATTTTGTTATCATTGTGGGAAACAAAAGGTTACTTTTAAAACTTGCCCGAACTGTTCACATCCGGGAAACGGATCGTGAGTCAAGGCTCTAGAGTCGACCATGGCTCGCGAAATGCAGACTCTACCACCTCTTCCATAACCTCAACCGGTTTTACTAAGAATTGTGGAGCTGGTTCTTCTTTCGATTCCCCAACTAAAATAGTATCTGTTCATGCTACTGGACATGCCCATTCTGATTCTCGATTTTTCTTAGAATGTAACTCATTAAACTTAACTTTTCTGGCTTTAGTGGATACGGGAGCAGCCCAATCGTATCTCAACGCGGCTACTGCGTATCGTCTTGAACAATTAGATGCACTTATCTCAGCAGTGCGGCCTTACCCAGTTAGTATGGCAAATGGGATTAGGGAAACTGTTACCTCTACCACTACCTTATCGGTAACCCTTAAGGGAAGAATTGTTAATTTGCGCTTTGGAATATTACCTGCACTTCCAATACTTTGTATCTTGGGTCTCGATTCACTGGCAGCCGTAGACATAGTACTTGATGTGGCTGGCCTGCAGTGGTATTTCAAAGATATGCCTAACATTACCCATGCCTTCCAAGCAGCAACGTTTGACATGATCGAGAATGGTCTAGCGGGACTCTGCCGGCTTACCACTAAAGAGGAAGCTCACCTCAATCATCTGTTAGAAACGGAATTAAAAGTAAAACAAAATAAATCGACAGGAATGACTACGTTAACAGAACACGTCATAAATGTCGCCGACCATCCTCCAATAAAGCAAAGAGCGTATCAGGTCTCACCAAAAATTCAAGAAATTATCAACTCAGAAATAGATCGCATGCTCGAAAATGATATCATAGAACCTTCAAATAGTCCATGGTCTAGTCCGATCGTAATGGTAAAGAATCCCAATGGGAACTACCGATTTTGTGTAGACTACCGCCGTGTGAACAAAATAACAAAAAAAGATAACTACCCCCTTCCCCCCTGATGAATTCAATCCTTGATCAACTTAAATCCTGCCAATATCTAAGCAAGTTAGATCTGGCACATGCCTACCACCAAATACCTCTCTCTGTACCTAGCCGGGAAATAACTGCCTTTATTGCCTTAGGCAAGGGTTTATACCAATTTAAGAAGATGCCATACGGTCTCTGCGAAGCTTCAGCAACATTTCAAAGGTTGTTAGACTCCCTTATTGGTCCCGACCTTTCCCCCTATGCATTTGCCTACCTAGATGACATTATCATCGCCACTAAGGATTTCCCGACTCATCTACGATACCTTCGAGAGGTCATTAGATGACTTCTGGATGCTGGTCTACAATTGAATCTTGAAAAGTGCGAATTTGGGTGCTATGAAATGGAATTTTTAGGTTTCCTTTTAAATGACAAAGGGTTACAAGTCAATTCGGTCAAAGTAGAACCCATAAAGAAGTATCCTTCACCCAAAAACTTGTCTGAGCTGAGTCGAGTCATTGGAATGGTGTCGTGGTACAGACGATTCATTTCTAATTTCTCTGATAAAATCAACCCTCTTACCAAACTGCTTCGGAAAGATCAGAAGTGGGTTTGGAATTCGGACCAAGAGAAAGCATTTAACCGTCTGAAGGAAATTCTCACTCATGCTCCCATCTGGGCCAGACCAGATTTTGACTTACTTTTTACACTACAAACAGATGCCAGCCAAGTAGGCGTGGCGCAGTGTTGAGTCAGGTGCAATCTGGACAAGAGCTTGTGATTGCTTACGCCAGTAGAAGTCAGACCCAACCGGTCGATTAGCCAGATGGGCGTTAGAA